>PITA01009189.1:0-79368 GCA_004023965.1 Spilogale gracilis | reverse complement strand
ATATTTTGTACCCTAAAATATTATTGTACTTCTAAGCTTCGTTAATACTCTTTGATAGGTTTCTTAACTTATGCACACACACAACTAGTTAATGTCAACAGCCAAGTTATGAAAAGGACAATTTTTTTAAAAATTACTAAGTACGGGGCACCTGGGTGGCTCAGTTGGTTAAGCGACTGCCTTCGGCTCAGGTCATGATCCTGGAGACCCGGGATAGAGCCCCACATCAGACTCCCTGCTCAGCGGGAAGCCTGCTTCTCCCTTTCTCACTGCCCCTGCTTGTGTTCCTTCTCTAGCTGCATTTCTGTCTGCCAAATAAATAATAAAATCTTTAAAAAAATTTTAAAAATTACTAAGTTTAAGTACTTGCTAAGTTGCTGCATACCCAGGTTCAGAGCCAAAAATTCTCATCAGCATAAATACAGGTTCCAAGAAAGATGTAGGTAGAAGAAATTGAGGATGAGAAAGTTCAGAAGACTCCTAACTCCTCTCTTCACTTCTCAATAACTGGGTGCACTCCAAAGATGTTCTTTCTTGACCTTAAAGCTCAAATACCCCACTTTGCATGTTATCGCCTCCAGTGGAAAGGAAGCAGCAATATTTTACATGGGGAAATTAAATTACCAATGTGTTTTATGACCAGAAATTTCTACCTAGGTTCTTGTTTCTTGCCTGTATGAAAAGTTGATACTCAGGGAGGGCATGATATGAAATTAAGCAACAGTAAGTCTTATTTAGAACATCCCTCTCCATTGCACAGGTCTTGCATTTACTGTAGACAGAAACATCTTTAACAATCCTGGTATTCTTAGAAATATATGTTTCCATTATTTGTATGGAATCTGACAGCCTTAGGCAAGGATCCAGAACTTAGCCATGAGGAGGAATATCACCCTATGCAGGTAAACTTAATGGATTCAGGTTTCCATGAAAAAAGTCAAAGTGAAACAAGAGGTGATGGAATTCCTGAGAGAACATTGCTTCACGTCATGAGGGGAAAAAGCTAGTAGGGTAGGTTATTCTTGGAAGCAGCTCCCAAGGGCTGACCCGTCCCTCTCCCTTTCCACATTACAAGGTAATGAAAATGCTTCGCCTGGCTAGGGAGGAAGCCATGACAGGAGATCTGGTGGCAAATGGAGAGGCAATCATGGCTGTGACAGCAGCAAGAACAGAGTTCGGTGCTTCTATGTTTGCTTCAGGGGTCCATCAGCCAAAGAGTATGGACTGTAGGAAGGGTCAGCATTAGTTTTGACAAATGCTCTCTGGATAGTGATCTGCAGGATATCATTAAGGTTTTAGGAGAAATTAGTGGGATAATGAGTGACAGCAGATCAGAGGAACCGTAGAACTGGCAGAGTACATGGTTCATGGGAACATATCACTTTTTTTGTATTTACAAAAAGTCCTAATGAGAACTGAGGTTCTGCTCTTGGCAAATGGGCGACCATTGATTGTCCAGAAGAATAGAACAGTTGAAATGACTTTACCCCTGTGTGGGGGCTGAGCTAATGTTTCACAATTTTTGCTCCTTCTGCTTGAACACTTTAATCTGTATTGCATGTTTTATTCCTTCCATCCATATCCAGAAACCTAACTACCATCTGTATATCCATACCAGAAAACATTCATACACTCAGAAAACCTATCGTTACTTTTTATTAAAACTAGAATAAATTGCACTTTACAATTCGGTCTGAGGTTATACTAGTGTGACTATAACATAATTCAGTTGGGTTTATTAAGTCCTATAATGACATTAATCTTATGCCTTAAAGTCCTGGCATATAATTAGACTTTTTCTGAGTTAATCTAATACAATATCCTTCTGTCTAATATCAACCATACTCTTGGCTGTACCTTTCTATGACATGAAGTACTTCCTACTCAAGCTTAAGCTCTGCTATCAGGGCTGTAAGTTACAAATACATGTTGATTTGTGCTGCTTTCATTTTGAAAAAGGACACGTAGTTTAAGTCAATGGAACAGTAATAGTTGTAATAAAAATTTGCAGTAATTGAATGCTATGATGTTGTAAAATGGCATCTTTAAGCTGGTTAAGGGATCCTCATTTGCTCTTATTTGTATTAATTCCTTGTTCCTGCAAAACTAAATTTCTTCAATTGTAACTATGTGATGGATGTAGGTCTCCTTAGTAAAGCTGAGTTTTCAGGTTATAGGACTGATATTGGGAGGAGGTAACAAATAAATGATGATTTCTATTGTTTTCTATTCTATTTTTGAACTGCTTCCTTTCCTAAAAGTAAGAGCTTCTTACAAGCAAAATGTATTCTCCTTTCTCCAGCAGAGGTTACAGATAAAAGGATATCTAAAAATAATAAAAAAAAACCCTCCTACCTTGAGGTAAAACAAACTTTCTATAAACATATACACACATATGGGCTTTTTCAGTCAATGTAATCTGTTCTAGCTATGGTCATTTTAATTTCAAGAGAGACTCTGCTGCTAACTCCACAAAAAAGGGGAAATACAGTTTCTTATAAAGATAGCAGGCAATTGTACTCAAAAATAGGAGACATGGTCTTACAGTGACTGAAACCAAGTAGTAAGAAATCAAAGTTTCTCTTGTCATTTTTTAGGAGCTACATGTTCTCTCTAATCTCAGCATGTGGGCTCCTTGCACTTTTTGTATTTTGTCCTAATTTTTTATTTCTATTCTTTAATAGTCTCAGCTTGTGAGTAGTTTCAGCTTGCTAGGGCACCAGCCTCCTTCCTAACTCTCTCTCACAAATTTTCTGTTTTTGTTTTTGTCCCCAGATTCAACCTCATAAATTATCTGTTTCAAAATCCCTAGGTAACTGGCACTTGCTTCTGGTTTTCTAATTCAAGTTCCTAAGAAAGCAATCTAATTGATTCATCTTATGTTTTAAAGTCAGCTACAGAAGACTTTCCTTGAGCCAGGTGTGCATACCTGAGGCGGGGTGCCAAAGTGGTATGGAATCTTATGTTCTGATAACCTCTTAGCTGGTGTTGGAGGTAGAGTTCTCTGAAAAAAAGTATAGGCAGAACTGGTGTCTTAACATCTAACCTCAAAACTGTTCACTTCTGTGTTAGACCATTTTCCTAGCCCCTGTTGAGGGCAAAGTGATGTGGTAGAAAAAGCATCTGGTTTGGTAACGTATAGACCTCATGTTTCTGGGGCTAAAATATTTATAAATTGAGCTAACAACACCCACCTCAGTGATGTAAAATATGTGGAAATCTTAACATGATTTGGGGTCTGCTTTCAGCCTTCAATGCAAAGTAATTCTCTCACTTTTATATACTGAAGCCTCGATCTCTAGGGTAAATGACTTCAGCAACTCCCAGTATTTTACCCCTTAGAAAAAAAGTAATAAGAATTTTAAAAATATGTGATTACTTTTTCCTAGATTTTGGCTTACATTTAAAATGAAGCTCTGCTATGTTTATAGCTTTTTAAAATTCTGTAGCCTTAATATCTTCCATTTTCATATTGGTTTGTATAAGTATCTTCATGAGCCAATCCTATATAATATTACAATAACTCTAAGGAAAAGCCATATTATCATGTTAGAAATGAGTAAACTAAAGCTTTTTTTATGTTTATTTTTTTAACAAGACCTGTTTATTTTAGAGAGATCATACATGGGGCAGGAAGCAATGGGAGAGAAGCTGAGGGAGAGAGAAAATCAAGGAGATACTGTACTGAGCATGGAGCCCTATGTAGGGTTCAATCTCATGACCTAGACATTGTGACCCTGAGCCAAAACAAAGAGTCCAATGCTTAACTGACTAAGCTACCCAAATACTTCTAAAGCTTACCCGTAAAGTGTTCCTCCATTTCTTCCTTCATTTAGTCCTTCATCCAATGACCATTTATGGAGAACTTACTATGCCACTCACTGTTCTAAAAATGGAGAGCATTTGCATTATTATAGTCTTAGTAAAAGGAGAAGGAAGGAAGAGAAGGATGGAGATGGAAAGCTGAAAAGGGGTGATGGAAAAAAACATGATGATGTATACTCTACAGGGTATTCAAACATCATGGCACCATTCAGAGTACTTGGTGCATTATGTAAGTGGAGTGGCCATGGAAGTCACTTAGAGGTGACTTCTAAGCTGATCCCTGAGTCATATGTCAATATATGGGCAGCAGAAATTTAGGGAGAAACCCAATAGGCCAAAAGCTCAAAGATCTAGCTTAGAGTGTTTGGAAAACAGCAAGCCGGTGGGTCTGGAATTTAGACTGAGGATAGTATGGGATGGGGTAGGGAAATTAGGCCACTAGGAATTTGGAAGGCAAACTATGAATTTTGGACTTCAGATGAGATAGGAAACTGTGCTATTTAAGCATGGAAATAACAAGTTCTAATTTATGTTTTGGGTTTTTGACAGGAGTAGTCTGTAGTGAGTTGACTGATTTTAGTGAATCAGAAATGGAAGCAAGAAGTCTACCTAAGAGTGTTCTGTCATGGCAAGGAGAGGTGGGAGTGGTAGGCTTATAGCTGGAGAGATGATGCGTTCAGAATAAATTTAAAGTAAGATTGAGAAGACTTGGTAGGGGAGTAGGGAAACCCAGAAATCAAGAGTTATGCTTAGATTACCACTCTAGATATTGCCGGTCTGTTCTGCCATTTATTGACATGTGGAGGACTGTCTTGCATAGGATTTCCATGAAGAAACATCTTCCCCTGTGACTCTCCAGAAGTTTTTCTACATTAAAATTTTTAAAAATAAATTGAGAAAATAGGAACCTGAAAGTTTTGTAATTCTCTTGAAAGAATTGAAGTCTGACAGTCTACCTAGAGATATCCCTGATTTGAAGGAAACCACTGATGTCAAGTTTAAAGCAAGAACAGGAAATGCTGATGTTCAGAGTCAAAGGTTAAAACTGACTTCTGGGGGCCAGCCCCAGCAACAGTTAGGGTCCAAGGATGAAGGAAGGCGTCAGTGCTTTTGAAGTGAAGAGATCAAACTCAAAGATGGTGTAGGGATCTCCTGAAAACACTGTTCTCAGGGCTCTTTATTTATAGCAGAGAGTTACATATTTTTCCAGATGGAAACCATATGATCAAAGAGTTTCTTTAAGTGACAGATCATCAATTTTGAGTGACAATAGTGACAGTAGTGTTTTTGAGGGTCCTTGCAAAAACAGGACTGGCCTTGTGCCATTGAGGGTCTCACACAATGAAACGGGATGTGCCTATTTCCTTGAAGCGTCCATACAATAAAGCAGGATGTGCCAATTATATACTAATCTATAGACTGATTGATCACAGGCAGGCATGTCCTGAGCAACAGATGGTTCCTGAAAATCCTTATCTTATTAGAATGTTTTACTTCCCCCCAGCATAGAGAAGTGAGTGAATGGTCACACAAACAGGAGGTTGCAATATCTAAGCTATTTATGTTAGTAAAGGTTTTACTAAGTTTTAAAGTAAGTATGTTATGTCCCCACAATCCTATAATTATTAAGCTTCATAAGGATTGGCATGGCTCTCTCACCTTGGATGAGCGCTTGTCCAGGTGCACATCCCAGGGATGGACAAAGGATATATTGCCCCGGCCCACAGGGTACATTCATGGGTACCTCCACCATAGTTTTTGGCAGCTTGCTGCATGGAGCTGGGGGGGGGGGGCGGATCACACCGCCACGGACATCTGACATTTCTAAAAACCAGCACAGAAACATGTAGGAGACAGTCACAACTTAATCAGCCAGGCTTGATCATAGCTGCTTCTGTCTTCTGTATTTGTTCACAGTGGTCCTGTCTTCTGATGGTGAATCATTCCTGCTAATAGATATTAAGTTCAAAAGTGCATAGTGTACTTCATACAATTATTACAAATATTGTAACAGTGTTTCAAGAAGTAACACATTTTAGAAATAATACTTTTAACCTTGATAGGAGATCCAACTTGGTTCAAAAACTAGCCAGTAATGTTTGCTAGTGTTTTCCAGTGTTTGAATACTTGTTATAAAGCTAAAATTTTTGTAAATGGTTTTACAGTATTTTTAAAGAAGTTAGCAATTTATTATAAAGTGTAAAGAATATGAAGAATGCCAAAAGTGGTCTATGAATAATCTATGATTTAGATAATTCTCGTTTTATGTTCTCAAACTCCAAAGATTCATAGGTAGGGCAAATGTAGAAGTACATATATTTCAAATAACCCCCACCATTTTTCTTGCCTCAATATTACTGAACCATACTCCAGTGTTGATTTTTCTGTCCCCTCTGCTCTCTTTTCTTATCTGTAGCTATTCTCTTTGCCAATTGACAGAGTTATTTCTATCCTCACTAACACGAGGTGCTGTAATTTTTCCAGAGGTGAAGAGAAAGGACCTCATTTTTCTTGCAGGAATAAATCTGCCTATGGTATCTCTAGAAATTTCTGTTATTAAGAAAGAACTTTATTTTTTTGTTGTTGTTAACATATAATGTATTATTTGCTTCAGGGGTAGAGGTCTGTGACTCATCAGTATTACACAAGTCACAGCAGTCATCATAACACATATCCTCCCCAATGTCCATAACCCAGCCACCCTATCTCTTCCCCTCACTCCCCAGCAACCCTCAGTTTGTTTCCTGAGATTAAGAGTCTCCTATGGTTTGTCTCCCTCCCTGTCCCATCTTGTTCCAATTTTCCCCCACGACCCCCTGCCCTGTCTCTCAAATTCCTCATATCGAGAGATCATATGATAATTGTCTTTCTCTGACATTTCTTTCGGCATAATATCCTCCAGTTCCATCCATATCTTTGCAAATGGCAGGATTTTATTCTTTTTCATGACTGCATAGTGTTCCATTGTGTGTATGTATGTGTATGTATACACATACACACAAACCCACACACACACACACACATACCACATCTTCTTTATCCATTCATCAGTTGATGGATATCTAGGTACTTTCCACAGTTTGGTTATTGTGCACAGTAATATTTACCCTAAAGAAAGAACTTCATTTTAGAAGCCCCTTGAGCTGCCAGGACTGCCTTGCTCTGTGCTATATAAACCACTTCCCACTTGTCCCTGCCCCAGATTGGTTGTTACAGACATTCAGAACTTGCTATAAGAACAAATGTGTTCATTTTATCACTTGCTAAGGTTCCATGTGTTCTCATGCCAGTAGGACCTCCATGGGGAACCTCTTCTGTGTTTAGACATGTCTTGAAATGCTAGGTTTCACAGCTCTGTTTGTGTCCTTACTGTGGAACTCTCATCTATGTTGGAAAAATGAAAATCTGCTTTAATAAGGCCACATATGTTAAAAGTAAAAGCATCTGCAAGTCCTTTCTCATTGAAATTATTATTGATGGGATCCTAGGTGGCTCAGTGGGTTAAGCCTCTGCCTTCAGCTCAGGTAATGATCTCAGGGTCCTGGATCGAGGCCCATATTGGGCTCTCTGCTCGGCAGGGAGCCTGCTTCCTCCTCTCTCTCTGCTTGCCTCTCTGCCTACTTATGATGTCTCTCTCTCTCTGTCAAATAAATAAAATCTTTTTTAAAAAAGAAATTATTATGGAATCTCTTGAGGAAAATTAAACCTAACAATTGTTACATAAATCTAACCATATATGAACCAGAACAATGCCAATGACAAAATTAAGACTCCTTTTAACCCACAAAATATTAAAATAGCCTCACAAACACAAGCCTTCCAGCTTTAATCTGTTAGAGCCCAAAAAGTACATTTGTGTGAATTATCTTTCATTCTTGGAGGGGAAAAAAAAGCCCCAGGAGGTAGTGCTATTATAAGTCCCAGTCCTCAGATGTTGGAACTGAAGCTCAGAGTTGAAACAACTTGCTCAAGTTTGTAGAACAAATGGCTAGCCATGAAGGGGCAGGCTCTAGTTAATTCAATGCAATCTACCATTTAGTGACTTTACTATAAGTACCAGCATTTAATGGCGCCATGCTAGGTACTGCAAATACAGAGATAAATAAGATGAATCTCTAATCTCGTAATGTTAGCTGTTTCTCATATTTTCACGTTGCTTTTCTATGCTGAGAAGTAATGGTCAAACCATATGATTTAGAGAAAACATCAGTTGGGTCTGTTGCCATCACTCCTTCATTTCTGGACTGGTATCTGATGCTCAGGGCCTCCTGGACCCTGAAGGGCTAGACTAATGCATGTGAGGGCTGCATCACACTCAGCCAATTCCCAACAATGACCATCACAGTGGTCCTCATCTTGTTAGAAAAAATGTGCCAGGTCATTCATTCCTCCATGTCTTACAAACTTTGGTAGCTGTTTCATACTGATGGAGTGACTAATTTGTATATTTTTCCCATTAATCTTTTTTTGATGTATATGTGCATATAGGCTGTGTTTGAAATTATACCAAAGCCAGATTCAAAGCTATGGAGCTTTTATGAAGCCTGTGGCCTGATGTTATTCATTACTGCCACAGATGTTGGTTATTTTACTGTGCACCCTTTTTGAATATAAAATCAACTGACACCTTTTTTTCAGATCATTCCCTGATTTATATTCTAAGGCAGAGATATTTTCTGTGATACTCAGAGAGAAATTCTAGATATCTGTGTATGGCTGGCACTCGTGGAATTTGGACCAAATGACATTTAGCAATTGAATTATTCTATTAAAATGATAATATCACAATGTTATATTGTTTCTATTTTTATACATTAGGTAAAACTTTGAGAAGTAAAACATAACTTATTGAATGCTTGTGTGCACTGTGCGTTAGCTGTTTCTCATACTTTCTTTTGGTTCTACTGGCATGAGAACCAGTGGAACCAGAATTTTCTACTGGCATGAGAACCCATGGAACCTTAGGAAGTGATAAAATAAAAAAGAAAAAATTCTCTTTTTTGTATGAAGGGCAATAAAATGTGCTGAGGATTCTTCTTAGAAGCTATTTTTGAGTGCTTGAAATCTGTGTAGACATCTAGAAGACATAAAAAATAGGTTACAGGTGAGAAAAGTGAAATTTTTCATAGTTTCAGGGAGTTGTAGGTATATCCTGGGAAGGCCAATCATTTAATGGAAATGTTTTTTCATCACTGAAATAGATTTGAAGCCTCTCTTGAGCCCATTCATGAAATAATGAGGCTTTAATGTAATATTGGCAGCTGTGCATTAAATGATTTAGACCCAGAATTCATTCTGTGCTCAGGATCTGTTCTCAACATAAACTGGAGGAGCTAACATCAATATTTCTAAAGATTGAAATTTAAAAATGCAATTATCAGTGTCCCTATAACCTATTCCTTGACCATTATAGTCTTCCTTCTTTCTGTTTGTTTCTTTCATTTCCAGTGTTCATATGAATCTTTCTTGAAAATACATTTAAAAACAAGATAAAGAAATAAAGCAAAATGCATATCCCTGTTGAATCTTTTCATGCTTTGATTCTGGGTGATCAAATACAGATACTGAGGTTAAACAACAAATAGCTTGGACTTGAAAGGCTCTTTGGCTATAGTCTCATCTCTTCAGCTAATTTGCTCTGTGACTTGGGCAGAGTACTTTATATTTGAGTCTCATTTTCATCATGAATATGTCTGTGAAACTCCTTTCCAGGGCTAACAGTCTGTCCTTCTGGAACTCGGATCTCAGTAGTCCTCTTGTGCGTCTGTTTCCACAGAAACTCAATAGGAGTAGATGATGAAATAGAGGATTGGACAACTAAACGAAGGGACTACATACAATATATTAGCAAAGGAAACCAAGAAAGGATGATGGTATCCTGAAGCTAATTCCAACTTGAAGACATTGCCACCATTTGGCTTGAGTTGATAAAGAGGAAGAGTTACCAGAAACTGAAGTATAAACGTTTTAGGAAAGGACTGCCCAAGAGGAGCTGTGGACTTCAGTAGAAGGATACAGATAGGACCAAACAAAGCCTAAATGATAGCATCAGGCAGTTACATCCTCAAACTCTCCTCTGAAATCATCTGTTAGCACTGCCCAATGGCTAAACCTAACAGTGAGTTAAAAGGCAAAGGATTCCACTTGATGCAGCCCATATACAACATCTGAGACACATGGCAGGATGGAGAAGGACAAAGAAAGGATCTGAACTTATTATTATTTATTATATAAAGACTATCCAGCTCAGGGTTATCCTACTGAAAGATGGAAGGGAAGCTGGATACAGGGATGACTAAACAGTATGGCAAATCCTCCTCTTCTGTCTTTTTAGCTGCCAAGTCCCCCACGACTATAACTTCTGGAATCTTACCAGGAGCCTCAGATGTGGCTGAGAGAAGGTATTAGAGAATGGAGAGGGTGGTAAAAAGGAGAAGGATTGGAAGTAATTTATTACATCATTCCAAAATCATTCCTTTTATATATATATAGTTCATGTCCCACTTTGTAAGAACAAATACTTTGAAGATTGCTATCATAACAGAAATATTTTATTTGCCCTGTGTTCTCCCCTTATAATAAAGTGGATGTAAAAATGATCAGAACAGGATAATTTTGTAATGAAGAAAAAATTCCATGGGGCATACTTTCCCATCTGTAATTATTTTACAAATGTCTATTTTCATGAAAAACAACACAGTTGTAAGGCATGCAAAGCTGTGTTAATGACCAGCTATATTTCCATAAAAGCAGATGCCAAGAAAACGCAGTAAGGAAGTAAAACCAAATTGAGCTTACGATGAACACTGAAACGGGACTGTCTACTTTTGAAACAAATGAGCATATTGTGTAAAATAAATAAATATGCACATAGTTAACCATAGCTTATACCAGAGAGCTAATTCTTCAGAAATTTCTTTGTGTTTAAATTTGCTGACTTAATTAGAAAATGTTGTTATTTTAAATATAGATGCCTCAGAAGATCTCTTATGATGGGGTTCTCAATCTACTCAAAATTGAGAGTATACTGTAATTCTTGTTAAGCTGGAAGAGATGCCTTAACTGTTAATTTTGGAAGAAGCAATATGTGGTTTCAAATCAAGTGGGTGAGCAAAATGAAGAGTGGAAGAAATTGATGACCTCTCACATTTCTTTATTTCCCAGACAACAATATTCATTGCTTTGCTGCTGTACTCTGGCTAGAAGTCATCTGATCTCTAAAATAACTTTTCTTTATGTTGTGAAAGAAGGAGGAACTGAGATTAGTTAACCCTCGGCTGAACTAGAGGGACTAGTTGCAAGTTGCATTCAATTTGGTGCAGGAATTCTATTCAGGTACAGAGGATTTCATAAAGAACACCAGGGCCTCACTCTATAACATACTGGGGTTCCTGTGGGACTCTCACATGCAGTCAGCTTCAATTTCATTTGAGGAAATAATGACGCTTTACTATTAATAACATCCTACAGTTGTTAGCATTTCTATCTCCGTAGAATCCCTTCCTAATCATTAATTTGATGTTTGTAAAATAATAGGGCAAAGTGTATTTCATTCATTCGAAAGAAATTATAAGTGGAGCCACTGACTTATTTCCATGTGGTAAGATTGTTTAGCCCACAATTCTAACTTGATTCCAAGTACTTGTTCATCCATTTATATGTTCTCATATTCAACCTCTTCTACACAACCCGTGAACTGAATACTGTATACAGTATTCTATATGTAAAGAAAATGGGGCTCAGAGAAGAAAGGTCATTTTCCCAGTTACTAAGCCTGAGCAGCTCACCCATGAGCCTGGACGTCTCATGGACTTCTTCAGTCAATGTCACACAAAACACTAAGGGTAATAAGACACCTTTCCTCTGATAGCCAGAATACAATCACAAAACATTCTAAAAGCAATATTTTCCAAAAGTTATTATTTATTTTATATTTTCCCCAGCCTCCTGGTATTTTGTTTTTCTCTTATGGCCTTTTTTTTTTTTTTAACTTCTAAAGCTTTAAAACCTCCAGGAAATAATAACCCAACTATCCATTTCTAAACGAAGTAAGACCCATCACTCTACTTTGCCTTTTTTTCATCTTTGGATTAGAAAGAAAATGTAATGGTAAAGATTTTTAAAACATTATCCAAAAGATTGCTTCTGACTTTTATCACATTTATCAATTATTAGCTACTACTAATATGCTTAATATACTATTCTAACCAATTGCAGAAAACTGAAACATAGGATAACTTGTTTATGAAATCTAATTATTGTACACCTATTATAACCATTCTCTAGTTGCATCATATCTCTTGAACATATTTTTATATTTAGAAGGAATTGTGCTAACTACTGAAAGGTAAATCCTTTTTCTTAACTGAAAATCCATTGCAGAACTCTTGCATGCCATTAAAACACTATATTATATTGACTCTTTAGAATTTGTTGACCTTTCCTGCATTGAAAGAGTAAGAATTACTGGCAGTGGAATATTTCAAGGAAATAAATATTCTTTGCAAACCATTAATCTAGACATAGTGTGCAAACTATATATTGGAACTAAATCATATATGTATGAAGTAGTTTATATTTAGTTCATGTGATTTACAATGTGTGACTTGTTGAATTAACTCAAAATTCATTATCCCATAAAGATGCCTAATAAAGAAACTTATCTTTCTATTTCAAAGATCAGACATAATTATACCAAATTGTTTTTTCTTCCTGATCACAGTACTAGAACATTGTTCTGTTTCCATTACTTGGGTGTATCCATGGAATTTGGGTAAAAGTGATGTACTCCTTCTCTAGGACTAGCCATAAAAACCACCTCTAAAATTATCTTACCCCGGGGCGCCTGGGTGGCTCAGTTGGTTAAGCGACTGCCTTCGGCTCAGGTCATGATCCCGGAGACCCGGGATCGAGTCCCATATTGGGCTCCCTGCTTGGCGGGAAGCCTGCTTCTCCCTCTCTCACTCCCCCTGCTTGTGTTCCCTCTCTGGCTATGTTTCTCTCTGTCAAATAAATAAATTTAAAAAAAATAAAATAAAATTATCTTACCCCATTTGCTGGTTAAGTGAGAGACTTCATAAACTTCCCAGTTATGATGGAGGGTGATGAT
This sequence comes from Spilogale gracilis, assembly GCA_004023965.1. Lineage (NCBI taxonomy): Eukaryota > Metazoa > Chordata > Mammalia > Carnivora > Mephitidae > Spilogale > Spilogale gracilis. The sequence goes on along the minus strand of PITA01009189.1, from coordinate 66,434 downwards.
GTAAGATTGGGGAACTTGGGTCTCCATTGTGCATGAGGGCATCTGCCATCACATGAATTATATTGTTGGTGAGTGTGAAATAAACTTTGTTGAATTCAGTGTTGTGACTTTGGAGTGTATGCTTTTGAAGTTCAGTTACTTCTTAATATAGTCTCAAAGTTCCAAATCACCAGGTTGCATCAAATAGGTTTATGTATTTTCATATTCTCTTCTCTAATTGTGCTGCATAAAAACATACTTCTAATTTAAAAGTCCTTGTGTAATCTGTATAACAGCATTCCATGTGGTTGTGTGACATCTTCATGTTTGGTAACAAAAAAGGAAGCAGTTTACACAGTCCTCTAGACACAGGATACCTTCTTACATTTCATCTACTTATTCAAATGACAGACGACTAACTCCAGTCCTTGCCACACTAAATGCAATATCTGTAAAATGCAAAGAATTGCATTTCCAGGTCACCTAGAAGATTTTACCTGAAAAACAGGAGATGTGTCTTTCTGTTTAGTTTCTCATTTTATAACTTCCTGCATTCTGTAATCTTAGCGTATCCCATATTTGATATACTTAACTATTGCACATACTGATCCTATTTGTGACACTGTGGTATTTAAGTATCTCAACACTTCTAGTTTAAAAAAATACGTGTTTTCTATGTTGATCTCCTATTTTGATTTGTCTTCTATCTGACCTTTCTAATTGATAAAGATTTGAATGCATTAATGACATTTTCCTCTTAATGTAACAATCTGGTTTTCAACTGAAAATTTCTTAGCGACGTGAACTGTCTTTCCTCTTTAAAACAGCTGACACTAAGCCAAGTTTTGTAGTTACTGATGGAGTCTAAGACTCTTAGACCTCTTCAAAATGCACTGGACTCTTTAAAACTGTGGCAGAAGGCCACACCTGGCAATGATTCACGACGATCATTCTCATTGTCTTGGCATGTAATAATTACAAAGCAGAAAATTTTACTTTCCTCATTTTCTAATTACGCCAACCTGAAGGGACAATTGGATGCCCACATTCAAGGAATAGCTTCTAAGAGAGAAAAAAGGCAAATCACACAGTGATGCGAGGAGATTGGGAAAGGGTAATACTGACCTGGCTTGAGTTTGCTCTCTCCTCTGGCCATGGTGATTCCTCTGTGCTGGAGTTTAGTACAGACTGAAAACGAGTTTTTGGATTGGCAGGATGTTGGATCTAGACTCCATCTACTGAGGCTTAACTACAAGAGAGGATACATCTTGAGCATTCGCTGTTGCAAATGAACTCACATTAGTTTTTCAAAGATATCATTAAACAGACCTCAGATTTGTTATTTTATGCATTTGGAGTACTTAGAGTAAAGAACTAAGTTCTCACATATTTCAGATAGTTCAAAATAACTGTCTGGTTAGTGCATTAAAAATGGAATTCAGTGAATGTGGAGTTTGGGCATTGGTGGGCCCAGTTAAAATGTGAACATACTAGGAACTGGAAATAGGTTAGACAGTGATGATGCCTGAACACATTAGAAGTGAGATCCACACAATCAGCTTTTTGGATTGTGACTGACAGGGGCAATATGGAGCTCTGAGGACAAGGGCCAGAAGACCTGCATTCACATCACTTGGAAATAATTTTTATAAAGATTCCTTGTTCTTAGTATCAGATTTTTATTCACTATATATAGAATAGGGAGAGAATCTGCATTTTAATAAGGATGTAGTGACTGGTATAGAGAAGTAAGAGGCATTTTTGGGAAGCATGCCCTTCATATAAAACAATAAGACTCTTTGTGATAGGGATAATCCCTAACCATTTAATTTAATATTATTTGAAAATTTAATTTAATATTATTTAAAAATAATATTTTTATTATTATTTATAATATTTATTTTATTTTTATTGCCAATTTTTATTTTTATTTTATTTTTATGCCCAAGGAAAATATAATTTTGGATGTGGGTAGGAGTGGACTATATGTTGTTTTAGTAGTTTATTTCACTTCATATCTATATCTTAAAGGGATTGGTTTTATAAATGATACCAACAGTTAGAAATCTTAAATTTGATGCATAACCAGCCCATAAATTCTCCTATTTGTTTGTCTTTTGGCTTTAATAAATGGTAGCTAAAACAATATTGTTTTAGGTTTAAATTATTAAATGTTAACAGATTGATGAGAAAAAAGAATTGGGAGTCAGGATTTTGTTATTAGTGGACGATATGAATCCGACAGACCACTGCATTTTTTGGTCTCATTAATTCTCTCTAAAGATTGTTGTAAAGATCTCTGTTGCCTTAATTCTTAAGCTCTATTGCTTTCTTCTTGTGATGACATTTAGTTTTACAAGTGGAAAGTTTTTACTTTGTTATAAATATTCCATTATTTCCTTGGCTATGTTGTAAGCACTGTTAGGTAGGCTGTTTTATTAAATCTTAACTCTCATGATAGAAGATTTCGGAGCTATTAAACTTTGGCTTCTGTCTCCTACCCTACCCCTTTTCATTTTTTTTATGCTTTCTTTTTTTCTTTCCTTCCTGCTCATTTTTTTTCTCTCTCCTACTTTTTATATTACTACCTACTATTTACAACAAATTGCCTTTAAACTTGATATACAACAATGAGTAAAGCTATCCTTTAAGGCTCCTATTCTCAAGTAAGAAAGACAAAATCATTGCATAAATAATTATTAGATGGAGGAGTTTATAATAAACATGTAATAGGAGACCCAGAGTAAGCCTAAGCTGGAATCAGTATGTGGTTGGGCTTACAAAATATTTACTTGAGGGACAAATTTCTGAAAATTCCACTCCAAGTACAATGAAAGCAGGCTTGGTGACATTGACCTGGTTTATAACTCAGGTTGGAAGACAACAGTGATACTAAATACTCCCCGGTATTTGTCATCACATTCCACTATAGTCATGATGTTTCAGGATACACCTGAGACCTGACTTTATAAAGAAGTATACTTCACAGAGCTGATTCGGACATTGGTTAACGATGTAGACAGCATGGCAAGATAGAGAAGGGATAATCCATTGTTTGTGGCGTGCCTCATCCTCATGCTTAGTGGGAAAGGGAATATTTGGCAAGAACTGAGAGCACTGGACACATGCATAAAATTGGTATAATCGCCCTGCTTCCATCTCTTAAATTATTTCCCATGCATCTCACCTTTTTGTTTTATTTTGTTTTTTTCAGAATCCTTGGAATAGGAGGGACCAATAAGATGGGAGCCATCAGGAAACCCTAGAGATTAGGATTCTATGGTAAGTTTTATTAGACTGAAAGGGAAGTTGTTTCTGTAGGTATCAGTGGGTGATGCATAGATACCACCAGACCCAGAGGTAGGCATAATCTTGAGTGTGTGAGGAAACCAAGTAACCATAGCCTCAAGAAGTTGAGCATGAAACACTAGCTATAACTGTATCATAAATGTAAGATCAACCAGTCCAGAATGCTGGAATATTCAGAAGATTTGGTCAGGACATCATGTAGGGTTTCTTAGAGTTCTTCACAGGATGGTGTCTACAGAGTGTCAGAATAGCTTCCAGAATAGTTCTGTAGAAGTGGGTCGATGTGGGTCACTGTCCCTGTCATTTATCAGACTGTGAATATTTTGGGTGGATATTATACACATTGTTGCATAGTGCTGCTGAAAATTCTAAGTTGTCATCCAGCAGGAGAATATGTGTGAATGGGTTCTCCCATGCTTTGCCTTCTCCTCACTGCAGTAGAAAGCCTGGAAATTAGAGTCTCCTGGTATAACCAAATGTTAGGAGAAAGAAGGATGCTGCCTCAGAGTCTTCAGTAAATGCTCCCAAATAAGGAAACATCTGTGTTGTTGGCTGTTGGTAAATGAGAGTGTTGGGTTTTAAAATTCAATTATTTCTCCATTACCTATACCCCATTGGTTACAGCTGGAGGTCACTTACATGGAAGAGGAAGAAACTGTCACTGTGATCTTCAGTCTTGGCCCTGCATTGCCCTGTGGGCACTATTTTTGTCTGATACAAGATGCAAAGTCAATTGTAAGCTTTCACAACAAGGTTCTGAACCTGAGTTAATGTTCAAGGAGCAGACATTAGTCTTGAATGTGACAAACATGCTACAAATTAGCAAGCTGAGGGGAACCCTAGAGGTTACATCTGTCATGATTCTAATTTCAAGTTAGCAATCCAAACAAAGGATGCAGCTGAGGGAGCTGGGACCAAGAAGCAGAATTCAGATCCAGGGCAATGGGAAAATTAATACCAGATAAAAACAAATATTTGAGTAGATCCTTAGGAAATGATATGAGGTAAGGGTATGGTACTTGCAAGCCCTCCTTTCAAAGTGTTTAAAGGCTATTTCATGGTGCATTCTAAAAGAGTAAATATTTTGATGCTTAAATTTAACTCCCTTTCATTTTAAATTTGAAAATGGAAAAAAAAAAACCAAAAAAATTTGAAAATGGAAACTTATATGTGACCATCTTCCCCATCCTGACAATCAACAAAATGTCAATAAACTACAACACAGTTTTAAAAAAACATATCAGAGAGCTGAAGACAGAGAATCCTTTATGAATTGAACTCTAGAAAGTGCAAACCAGTCATAGAGGCAGTTAATCCGGCTAGAATTGCAAAATGAAGAGGAATCCTTTAGTTCCAGCAGAGGGGCAGAAGGAGTAGAAACCAGTTAACATTAAAGACAAACAAACAACCTTCCACAGTCTCCTCTGAGTTTGTTTGGGTACCAGAGATGCTCCTCCAAGAGAACTACTCTGCAATCAGTAAACAACACTTACTCTTGGGTATTTATATAATCCAGATGGAAGTCTATCAAAAGGCATCAAGAGAGGAGAGCTGAGAAAGGTCTCCCATGGGGCATGCAGGGCTTCACCTAAGTGCAAGCTCCTTTTCCCTAAGACAAAGGACAGGGGGAAAGAAGAGCTGAGAGACACCATAAGGCAGACTGCAGGTTCTTTTTATTCCAGGGGGTCTCCTGGTGAAGGGAGGGCAAGAACCTAGAGAAAACCCTTTCCATGCATACTCTAAAATATCAACTACCAAAGACTAAATGAAGATACAGCAGGAAAGCAAAGATAAACAATTCCAATCCATTTGAAGAGTCTACCAGAGGGGGGCCTTTCAGACAGTGGAAGTTGTGGGAGGGGTAACAGCGGATAGAAATTTCCCAAGGTACACAGCTGGCGATCAGAGTACTCCCTATGACTTAAACCTGGAGAGATTTATCACACACAAACAAAAACCTGTTACTCAGCTGTGAAACAAAGGAACCTTTTTGGAATCCCACCAGTGCTCAGATTTCAGGCCCTCTTAAAAGGAAAATAATGACCCGGTCCACAAAAAATATAAAGTTAGTGGTGAAGTTAGTCAAATTATAGCTGCCCAGAGACCCTGTGGATTTTGATTCAGCAATCCATGTGCAGTAAGGCAAAAAAGGAGGAGTTCCACTTCCCAAAAGTAAATGTTATTGCTTCAGTATCTACTGTTCTTTTAATTAAAACTTCAGGCATATAATGAAAGATGACAGGACATGATAAAGCACAAAAATATCTGTTTTTTTAAGAGAAAAGTCAGAAGCAAATTTAGAGATGGCCAGATGTTGAAATTATCAAAGCATTTGAATTACTAAGATAAAAATGGAAAGGGTAGAAAATATAGAGAAGGAAATGAGAAACTTTAGCAAGTGCATGGAAACTGCAAAATAATCAAATGGAAGGCAAGGTTATCCATTTGAAAAAACTTACCTGTTAGAGTAAAAAATTCTTGCTGTTAGAGTAAAAAAAAAAAAAAAAAAGTTTTTATTTTACTTTTAATTATTTTTTTAAAAAGACTTTCACTTTAAGAGGGTGGAAAATAAGGGGAAGAACAGATGGGGAAGGAGATGGACAAGCATGGGGTTCAGTCCCACAGCCCTGAGATTATGATTTGAGCTGAAATCAATAGTCAGGTACTTAACTGACTTAGCCACCTACGTGGCCCTTTTTACCTTCAATTATTCTTTAATGCACGTCCCTACTCAGTCTCTAACCTATGTTAGAGTTCTGAGTCTCTAACCTATGTTACTTTTCTTCTCTCTAAAGAACTTCCTTTAATATATCTTTTATTGCTGGGGACCAGCCTCAGCAGAGATGTGGGTCCTGAACCACGGGATGTCTGGCGGGCGAAATAATGACAGGGACACAGCAATCTGATGCAAGCTGACAGACCCAAGGTCAGTCAGGAGAGACCTATGAAGCAGGCTCAGGCTCACGCTCTGGCTCTGGCCCTCTTGGTCTGCTTCTCTCTCTGCTTCTGTCTCTCTTGCTCTCTGCTTCTGTTTCTGCTGCTCTCTTTGTTTCTGTCTGCTTCTGTTTCTATGTTTCTTTGCTTCTGTCTCTCTTTGCAGCCTCACTGCCTTTGCCTCTGCTTTTGTCTCTCTTGACTGACAAGGGCCCCAGTCTTTTATTATTCAAAAGTGAGGAAGTTGGGGGATGCAGTTAGGTTAAAGTTAAACAAAGTGATTCATAGCAGGCAGAGTCAAGCCTTTCTAAGAAACCTGCCTTTACCATTGAAAGGGAAGTTTGTGAATAGATTCAGTTTGATAGTGGAGCAGGAAGAACAAAAGGCAAGTAAAGATGGTGTTGATGACCCTGACATTAGCATAACTCCAGATTCTTGGTGGGGAAAGCCTGGAGGGACTTTCATTCACATTCACAGGTACCTCCACCAAAGTTTCCAGTGGCTTGGGCCTGGCAGGAGGGGCGGATCACACACCCTCCCAGTCCCTGACATCTTTTGAAGGCAGGTATTTCAGCAACAACCATTCAGTTTTTGTTTGTCTGCGAAAGTCTTTATTTCTCCTTTACTGTTAAAGGATAATTTTACAGAGTACAGAATTCTAGGTTGGCAGTTTTTCTCTCAATACTTAAAATAATTTCACTCTACTGTCTTGCTTGCATGGTTTCTGAGAAGTCAGATATAATCCTTTATTTCTCTATAGATAATGTGTTTTGTTGCCTCTGGCTTCTTTCAGGATTATTTCCTAATCTTTAATTTTCTACAGTTTGAAAGTGATATGCCTAAGTGTAGCTTTTTGTCTTTTGTGCTGCTTGGGGTTCTCTGAGATTCCGGGATCTGTGGTTTGGTGTGTGACATTTATTTGTGGAAATTCTTAATCATTATTGGTTCAAATATTTTCTTTTCTTTTCTCTCTTTTTTTCTAGCATCTCCATTGTAGTTGTCCTAAAGTCCTTGGATATTGAGTCCTGGTTTTTGAATAGTTTTTCTTAGCTTTTTTGGTTTTTAAGTTTTCTAGTGATATATTCTCTAGCTCAGAGATATTTAGATATTGTCCTCCGTTGTTTCTGTCTCCTAATTTCCTCATTAAAGTCATTTTCTATTTTTGGTATCTAGAATTACTTTTTGGTTCTTTCTTAGGATTTCCAACAATCCGCTTACATTGTCCATCTATTCTTGCATGCTAATTTATCCATTAGAGATCTTAGCATAATAATCATAATTCTTTTAAATTCCCAGTCTGAGGGCACCTGGGTGGCTCAGTGGGTTAAAGCCTCTGCCTTTGGCTCAGGTCATAATCTCAGGGTCCTGGGATTGAGGTTTGCATTGATCCTGCTTCCTCCTCTCTCTCTCTCTCTCTCTCTCTCTCTCTCTCTCTCTCTGGCCATAAATAAATAAATAGTCTTAAAAAAAAAAATTCCCAGTCTGATCCAACAACACTGCCATGTTGGGTTCTGATGCTTGCTCTGCCCTTTCAGATTATGTATTTTGCCTTTTGAGAGGCTTTGTAATATTTCCTTTAGTCAGGAATGTATAGGCCCAAAGGAACTGCTGTGAATAGGCCTTCAATAATGTGTGTGGGGGGAAATATAGTGAAGGAAATGAGAAACTTTAGCAAGTGCATGGAAATGGGTGGTAGGGTAGAGGCTGGCTAGAGGATGCTACACGGCTGTGATTAGGTCCTAGTCTTTCCAAATCTGAGCAAGGTCCTAGATCTTGTGCCTCTGGACTATGAACTTCACACGTGTTTCTCAGACACCCCCCCCCCCCCGCCCACAGGTTGGAATGAATGGTAGAGTGAGGGATTGAGTATTTCTCTACATGGAAGGCTAAAGTCAGCTAGAGTTGGGTATTTCCCTTCCCTACATGGGTTAGATTCTGTTAATACCCCAGCAGCTTAGGATCTGGTTAACTAGTTTCCCCCAGGTCCTGGGCTTGCTAAAAATAGAATGTTCTGGTATATTTCAAAAAGCCTCCCTTTCCTTCTCCCTGTCATAAACATAGGAGGATTTTTCCTGGGATTTACTGTGGAAACTTTATCAAGATCTTGGAGATAAATCTGACGTATTTTTGTGGCTTCCCTTTGGACTAGGGTCTTTCTGAAGATTTTAACTCCTAGAATTGTTCACTCTGGGCTTGCAGTAGTTTACCAATTACAGTTCAAGTGTTCCTACCCTGGCACTGATCCTTGGTGTGGTTTCTGTTCATGAGCCTCTGCTCTAGTAAGCTATATTATTCTAACCCTCTAATGTTAGGGGCAATGGTTTGCCATGTGTCTTCCTTTTTCTGATGGAACTAAAAAGATGATGATTTTTCAGTCTTTTCAGCTTTTTATTTGTTAAGACGGAGTGCAACTGTGAGCTCTGCATGTGTGCGAGTGGAAACCAGAAGTGCATGTGTGTGTCTATATTTTGGTGGTTACATGACTGTATACAATTGCTAAAGCTTATCCAAATAAATACTTAGATCTGTGCATTGTTTTGTATTTAATGCCTCAAATACATACATATACATATATGCATATATAAACAGGTTTATACATGCACAAAAAGTATTATTTCCTTTAAATAATATCTACTTCCTGATATATTCAGAAATGAGATCTATATCTGATGGGAATATCTATAAACTTAGTCTATACATATCACTAAAATCTTGTATCATTTATTTTCCTTTTTCTGCTCTATATCACCTCATACATCTCATTCTCCATATACCTCTCCCTTTGCACGTCTTATACAGATACCGTTTTCCACAAGAGTGAACATAAACGCTTGAGCTCTCACCGCCATCAACAGATCTCCTTCTCACTGTCAAGCCCTGCCATTTCCATCTAGCACGGGTACTATAAAATTATTTGTAACATGTTTTCCTCTTTCCATAAGGACTGTAGACATGAGAAGGTGAAGCCAGTCTGAAAGCATCTTTTATAAAATACTATATTTGTTTCAGGAAGGACCAAATATTCATATTGCTTTAGGACTGAAAAGCATGTATATTGGCTCTAAAATTTGCCACACACAAAAAAAGGACTTTATTCACTTGCTTCCTTCTCAGTTAAAATTACATTTTAATATTTGTTCAACCCAGAGGAGGCTTACCATTCCTTATCCTTCAAAACCTGAAGTACCAAGCTGTAGGTGGAGAGTTCTTTCGTTGCGGTAATGCTTTTTCTTCTTTCCTTTTTCTTTCTTTTTTCTTTCTTTTCTTTAAATTTTAGGCTTCTATACCAAATTGCAGTTAATTATCACTGTTTTCAATTCTATAAAGTCACCATGAACACTGAATTAGTGACTACTGAGCTATTGTTCCTAGAAGAAAGATTTCCCATGAGCCTCTGCTTACAACATTTTCCTTGAATTATTAATATATAACCTTGTTTCATGTATGTTTCCGTTTAAAGACACGCCATTTAAAATATATGTAACACATATATATGTAATTAGGTATATGTGTATTTATGTGTGTGTGTGTGTGTGTGTGTGTGTGTGTGTGTGGTTGATTCATCAACATTGAACTCACTGACAATAGCACTCAAATCTGAACACATACAAGTTCTCTGTGAGGCATATCCCAACCTTCTTGTACTTAGAAATGTGAGAAAGCAGTTCAGCCCTCTGCATGGGGACTGTTTTAAACAGTGAAACCATAAAAACATCCCTACAAAAATGTGAAAAATGTGGTACTAAATAGACTGTGAAAGGATGCTTATTTACATTAAGAGACTTGAAACAAGAGGGATGAGAGTTGTCTTGTTCTGCCTCAGCTGAGAATTTGCACACCAGTTCCTCAGATTTTTCCCTCATCTGCTCATGTGCATGTCCATAAATGAAGAAGTGGGGGGAGTATTGATGTTGAGGTTGCAAATAAGATTTAGTGAATAAGGTAATTTACAAAAGCAGAATCCACAAATGAGCATCAATAGAATCTTCCGTGAAAACCATGCATAGATTTTCCCCCTTAATTTCTATGCTTATGATTTAGGGTTTCCGTAGTTTCCTAATACATATAAACTGTTAAGATTTCAAATCTGACTTCTCGGATTCTTCTACTGTGGGAAACGATCTTTTCCATAATTAGTTTGATTCAGTTTTCATTTTCTCAAGCATCTATAATATGCTGAGTCTTATCCAAAATGAAAAAATACAGTAACAAAGCTGTACTTCAAACAAACCTTTACTTCAAACCTATAAAACTTAATTGCAAATATGGCATTAATACATTAATGGTAAATTGAGGCTGGGACAAAAATGAGGGCATAGTCAAATACGAGGTTAGCAGAAAAGGACTATAGAGAAAATGAAATTAAAGTTGATCCTTGATGAATAAACAGAAGTTTACCCAGTGGAGAAGTGTCTAGTGCATTAAAAAAGATAGGGGTCTGCTTAGGTGGTTTTGACATTGTCATTTTGATCCAGTGGAGGTTTTTATTCCATCATTTTGATCCTGAAAATATTTGGAATTGTGTTTTTTAATAAAAACATTAATATCAGAATTTCCCAGGAACCCATTTTATTTTAAAAAGTTCTGGAGTTTTCTCTGAAAATTCTAACATTTTATTATATGACCATTAAACTATATCTTTTCCGTTTTTGTATTTCTATGAATTGGGCAGAATCCATATACGGCCCTGCAGTGGAGTTGAAATGATGGTGTCTCAATGTGCGTCTAGGACGAAGGTATGGAGACCTAAAACTGCATGTTGGTTTTAGAAAATTGCAAGGCAAAGTTAGGAGACTATTTCCATCATACCTGTGGGATATTATTGCCTACACAATGACACATTTCAGAATTAAGGTTTAGGTCATAATATCCTGTGGATGTTGATGGAAAGACAGATCATTTAGAAGCTCAGACATATCACATAGCATGATCAGACCTATCATTGCCATTAATTGCAATACTTACCCTGAATTTAGCACTACGGTATGTATGACATCATCTAATCTAATGACTCCATAAAGGACTTACTATTTTTAATCTTTATTTTTCATATGAGCAAAGTCAAATGCAAAGAGATTGGGTAACTCTCCCAAGGCCTCAGACCTAATAATTGGCAGACCCAGCATTTGAATAAGATACATTTCAATGATTAATGTCCTATGGGATAACATTTTCAGTTTTACATTGTGTATATGTGGGTAGGATAGAAACGTGCACAATTTTTTGTAAATCCTACTGTTGCAAGGAGATTGTGAATGCAGAAGTTTGTTGTTCTATTATGTTCTGGTATATTTTTAAATGATTATCAAGAAGATATGTAGACTTTGTAAAAAGAGTTGAATATTTTCTTAGTATTGTTTGAAAGCTTGTAATCTCCCTGCTAACAATTGATCAGGGGGAAAAAACTGTTTTTAGAAAAAATTAGCAGTTAAATATAAGATTGAACCTTGGGAATGAAGGAAATAAAAGGTTTTAATTTTTCATTTGGTGGGTGGATAAAATAATCTTTAATTGGATGCTGAAATACTAATATGTATTGATATTTTCCAATTAAGGATGCACATACAAGTATAATCCAAAGGCAAAAGCTATACTGACATTTATATTATTAAAAATCATAGGCAATATAAAAAATTTTGTTCTAAACCTCCTGAGTATGAAAGTTTAGTGTAAAAATTAATACTGGCAATTGAAAATGTTTAAACCCAAGGAATTATTTTTTGTAAACATTTTTTGTGTAATATCTAAACTATTACTAGTATACATTACTGTGACTTATAAATAAAAATATCTTTTCATATAAATTCAAAAATATTTGCTTTCCGCAGTCCTCAAATGGGAATGTCTGAATTGCAGCTAGTCATCTTATCAATTTTGGTCATGAGTTTTACTTAATGAGAAGATTTGGTTGGTTAAGGGCAATCCATTTCTCATAGGAAATCAGCTTGAAACTCATCCCTTTCCATATTTGGAGTGGGGAGGGTTGCTATACCAAATCATTGCTGTATAGGGACAGTCAGAACATCATATTCTACGGACTTGTAAATCAATAATATTCAAATTTCACTCTCCTAATACCTTTCTGCTTTAAACCCAGTTTCCTTTAATGGTCTCATTGTTCTCCTAGTCATTCAGGTACAAAAGCTGTATAAATTCTTGATCGATCTCTCACATTTGTGTTCCACATCCAAGCAGCTGTCACATTCTGTCTGTCCTTTCTTTGTGATGTGTTTTAGTTGGTCCATCCTGTTTATTAAAAATGTTTATAACTTAAGTTAGCTCAGCATCTCACACTTAGAACAGTTAGGATATGGTTGCAATGACCTGTTTCATCTCTTACTTTTTCCCAAGTATTCTATAGCTGTTCAACCAATCCTTTTGAAATAGAACATAAACTGTGTCACACCAGTGAGTTCCCAAAATTGTTAGCATAAAATTCCCATGCCCTAATTTATATGAAACACCCTCTAATATCTGAATAGAACTTTCTGGACATAGTTTCTACTAGTCTTTCATGTACCCTACCAACCAAACTAAAGAACAAACTGTTCCCTCATGTAGCTGATCATTTTTTTTTTTTTGCAACTTAATTTCCTTAATTATATCATCTCAAACCTTAGGATAACATTCTCTCTCAACTGTACATGTTAATATCCTGTCTCTTCTTTATGATCCAACTTATATGTCATGTGACTTCTGTAAATTCTATCATCTGAAAATAATCTATTTGCATAAATTCATAAACTGTTTTTCTCTTGAGATGGAGTATGATCTATGTCTTATGGATTTTATATTATTGTAGTTCATCACAGAATGTTTTGCTCACTCTAAGTACCCAATAAATACAAGGAATGGATTTTTGTATGTCAATAGAAAAGCTTGTGGGGGATAGAAAGAAATGTCATGTACACAATAGAGAATCAATTGCTTAAATCCAGATAACTGTATTGGCAGCATAGCTATAGAGACAAGAAAAAAGTCATTACATTTCTTGAACTTTAATTTCTCCATGTATTGGTTTGCATGGTATTTTCCAGATTTCTACCATACAGAACCATGACAACTTGGTAAATACAATGATAAGACTCATCAGGACTTGATTTATAGATGTATATGACTTATGAAGGGATGGTCAGTAACTCAGGGGACTTCAGATTTGTGACAGCTCAATAGCAATATAACCTTCATTATCTGACCTCTTCTTATATTTTGTGAAACATAACTCTTCTTGCAGTTCTATCAAAGAAAGTATTAATGTTAATTAATGACTTAATTTCCTGCTCAGACTCCCTCTTCACTTTTACAATAAGCTGAAATAAATGAGATATCAACTGTCTTATATATTGAATCCTATTAGACTTCTGTAAAATAATCAATAAAGGTTAACTTGATTATTATTAATTTATCTAGTCTAAGCAGTTCACAATTAGCCTAAGAAATAGTTGTAACTAATTCTAATTCAACAATAAAAACTACATTTAGGTATCTCCCAAACTGTAAAGGTGTAAGAACAAAAACGCAGCAGGGTTTTTTTTATTTTTAAGTAAATGGGCAAGTAAAAAAACCCCAAACATTCCTTCAGGCCTATGGTTAAATGATTCTATTCAGGTATATCACTAGATACAATAATGCCTATTGTCCTGGGACTCCACTTACAAGGTAAACCATTGGCTACATCCTGAAGGAGAAGTATCTTCAGTCTGTTTTCATGTGCCCTACTTCTTCCTTGCTGTTGCCTTCTGCTCCCCTCCTGCCTGCTTCTTGTGCCAACTATTAAAATCTTCTGTCACAAAAATGGAGATGTTTTATTTTTCACAATGAAATGAAGTCTTTAATTTGCATCCAAAATCCTGAGATATTTGCCTTTTAATCCATGCTTCTCATATGTGGAATTTTCAAATTCAAAGTTATATTCCCCTTTTTTCTTTCATACTGTAATGTTCTCCAAAATTATTTTACTGAAAGTATTAGATTTACAGAAAATTGGCACATACAGTTCAAAGACTTTTTTACCTGAGCCATCTTAGAGTCATTTTCCCCTCTAAAACCTTGCACCCCCACGTACATTAATATGCACTCCATGCACACACTTCTCCTACATAATCACAATAGAAAGCCTGAAATAGAAAGCCTGAGGAAATTAACAATGATCTATAATTACGATTTTAGGTATGATACTCCTTTTTGAAGTTTTCCCAGATTCTTTAAAAGCATCCTTTGTAAGGAAAAGGTCTAGTTTGGAATCCTTTGTTGACTTTACTTGTCATGTGCCTTCAAGCTCCTTATTCTTGAACAGTTATTCAGTGTTTTCTTGATTCTCATGGTTTTGATATTTTTTTTAAGGGAGGGAATGTAAGCTAATGCTTAATGGGTATAAAGTTTCAGTTTTAGAAGATGAAAGATTCTGGAGATTAGTTTTGATACTTCTAAAGATTATAGGCCTGATAATTTATGACATGCCCTTCAGTTTGAGTTTATCTGGTATTCCTCAAAATTAGATTTAATTTATGCATCCTTGCTAGGAATATCACAAAGGATCCCATGTAATTTTTACTGCTTCTGATCAGGTGGCACAGAATTTTGACTTATTCCATTATTGATAGTGTCCATTTGGATCATTTGATCAATATATACCAGGCTTCTCCCCCATCAAGTTATTGATTTTTGTCTTTGTTATCAGTCAGTATTTCAAGCTATATAAATACTATCTGCCAATATTTTAATTATACTGAGGATACTTGGTTTCCTAGTTTAGTCAATAGATTATAATATGATCCTATTACGATTTATATTATGAAATTTATATTGATTATGATCCTATCACTATTAAGTTGATTATGAAGATTTAGTCAGGGGAAGCCCTTTCAAGCTAGCTCCTGAACTTCTCGCATGTTGCCATCAGTTTTTAAGTACTTTTTTTTTTAATTTTAAGATTTTATTTGACAGAACACAAGCAGGGGGATCAGGAAAGGGAGAAGCAGGCTCCCTGTTGAGCAGGGAGCCCAATCCCAAGACTCTGGGATCATGACCTGAGCCAAAGGCAGATGCTTAATCAATTGAGCCACCCAAGTACCACAGCACTTCCCTGCTTTTTGACCAAATGAAATGCAAGCTCATCTTCTATATCTTATGCTTCCCAGTCATGGAATCAGCCATTTCTTCAAACATGGAAAGAAGCAGAAAATAATATTTAGAAACCAATATCCACATAACTGGTATAACAGCTTCCAGGTCCTCTTCGTGGAGTTAACTAGAGAATATATTTATATTCATATACTACACACCTCATAGTTTTTTGATGGAAAACTATGAGTTCCCACCAATACTAATGGAAAATATTTCATGTCTGTTTCAATAATTGTAGCTTCACTCTCTGTCAATGAGAATTTTCCACTTATCTTAATATATTTGTTTGAATTTTATGCATATAACCAGTCTTCTCTTCACTGCTACCAACCCCACTCCATATGACTGTTCTCCTAACTCCATGGCTCTGCTGGCCTGCCTCTATTTCCTGGACATCCTCTTCACCTGTTCTAAGCTCTTAGACCCAATGTCCCATTCTCGATGTACGTGCCTTCCTTACTCTAATGGGTTTTGATATTGTTGCCAGGCTGCTCCTTCACACTGATGTCCTCCTTGAGTGTTTCACAGGAGGTCACAAATACCATTTTGAGAAAAGTACTCTAAGTGTAGACTTAGGAATGGTTGTCACATATGGCTTAATTTGTGTTTTAGAGAGCCTGCAGATAGTATAAAAGAGCTAAATCAATGAAAAACTAGAAACAGGTTGGTATATCTAACTTCTCAATTTTATATAATCTTACATTTATATATATATAATTATATGTATAATTATATATAATCTTACCCAAGATATTTCAATAGAAATTCCAGCTAGTCTTTCTTACACTCTGCACTAAGTATGAATAACATTTTTACCATGATTTACCGCTTCATCCTATCATATTCCTGTCATTCCTTTCTGCCTATTCCAGTGTAATTCTTCGAGAACTACTCCCCTGCTGTGGCTCTTACACTGATGCTGGGCCACCCCCCCACCCCCCCATGAGGATGTTCTCACTTTGCTTGGCCTCGTGTGTAACTCAATTATTAAAAAAAAATTAATTACTCATCTAGTGACACCTCCCTATGAACCCCTAAAGCAGTTAATAGTACCAATTATTGGACATTTGCATGCTCTACCTTTCATTGTTGCCTTTTCCCTTTATAAACTATCTTTGTGTCTATTCCATAAGCTCTTTGTAAACACAGATCCTGTATTTTTATACAGGATAAAATTATGATTAATTATTGTATAATTTATAGCCCCACAGCCTAAAGCACATTGCTTTACATTCATGAGGTCCTTGGAATACTTGCAAGGGAGGTGAACAAATAACCATAGTCATAATTCTTTTAGTTATAAAAGAAATCCCCGAGAGTCAGAATGATTCTCATTCAAAAGTCATTGGAAGATTATAATTAAGATGGCATAAGAAGTGATTGTAGCAAATATGGTACAAATGGAGTCACTGTTTTTTGTATGTGAGAGGGTAATTAATACAGAATCATCTTGGATATGTTGGTAACATTTAGAAATAACATCCACAAAGCTAAAGGCCACTGTCTGATGGTATAGGAGAGAAAGCTGCTGGTATATTGCTCTTTCAGCAAAACTGTAGATTTGTAGACTGTGCTCACTTAATAAGTTTGACAAATAATTACATAGATGTGAATAAGAGAAAAATAGAATAAAAAAGACCCTGGGATCAGAATAACTATCTTTTGAAAGCAGTATATATAATCCAATCGAAAGTGGTCCAGCCTGTCAGTCTTCCCCAGTGTCATTCAAACATACACCCAAACTCCAGAAGCCAAGGAAAATAAAACTGAAGAATTCGAAAGGTCTGTAATACCTGATTGAAACTACTCCAAAATTATGTGCTTCTCTTTCAAGGGGATTTCAGAGTTAAAGTGGGACAAGGGTTTATTGATCAGAATGTAATGGTAGAGAAAGGAATTGGAAAGGATCAATGAATTCATTGAGTTTTGCTCAGCTTGACCCTGCACACAATACATTTAAACATTAAGAAATAAATACACTTGGAGCTTTCCAGACTGGCTCCTTACAAACTAAATTGATTGTATCATTGAATGAGAATTTGAGAAACTAATGTTCTCTAGTGCGATAGACATATGGTCAAATGGTAATGTAGAATTGAAATTGCCACTTCCCTAGGATTTCACTTGAGCTGTGTATTTGTCAGTTTTTCTCTCACACCTCAACTATATGTGATCATAAAAAAAAGTGCAAATAAAAATTAGAAAAGTAGATATATAGCTGACATGTCAAGGAGAAAAACAGCAAATTATCTATGGCAACAATGGAGTATGAACTTTTTGTTGACAAGGACAGCATTGGAGGAAAACATGATAGAAATGATTGCAGAGGATTGCCAGTGAAGCATTACATAACACAAAGATGAGAGAGCTCAGTGGAAGATGTTGTTGTTGAAATAAGGTAACAACAAAGGGGGCTATATCTGGGATAAAGAGTAAATGACCCTACAGTGCTAAAGTATAGAGAAAGACATGTGTTAAATGTAGGGACTGTTGGGAGAGTTATAGTAATTCTTCACATTATCAGTTGAGGTTATAAAATAATAGTTATTGAATAAGATGAATAGAACTCATTCAAACATAGTTATGAAATGTGTCATACTCTAGTGTCAGCTCTGAAGATACACAGGTGATCCCTAATTAATGATTGATGATAAGACATTTTGACTTTATGCTTGGAATGTTCATCTTTTCCCAAGTTAGCGGTATGTGGTTCCATATTCTCAGGATGGTGGGCAGTGGCAGCAAGCTGAAGCTCCCCATCAGTTCCACAATCACAAGGGCAAACCACAGGTACATTTACAACCATTCTGCTTTTCACACTCAAAACAGTGTTCAATAAATTACATGAGTTCTTCAACACTTTGTTATAAAGTAAGTTTAATGTTAGCCTACAGTTCAAGATCATTTAATACAAGGGTCTTGACCACCTTTGAGCTAGTCTAGGCTGAACTATGATGTTCAGTAGGTTTGATGTATTGAAGGCATTATCAACGTATAATATTTTAAACTTATAAAGGGCTTATCCAGATGTCACCCTATTGTAAGCTGAGGAAGATCCGTATTTCAGTAAAACAACAACAAAACCCTTGCCTACATGAAGCTTAGACACTGTGTTCTAGTAGAAGGTAGACATTCAATAAATAAAAAATAAACATGAAATTAGCTCTGTGATGGAAGTGCTTTGGAGAAAGATAAAACAGAGAAAGGAGAAGCAAATGAGGGGACGGACAACGTGTGCTAAAATGTTTAACACAGTCGTCAGGGAAAGTTTTACTGATAAGGTGACATTTCATCCAGAGATAATCATCAGAAATGGAAGTAAAAAAGCCAGGTACCTGGGCAAGCAGGTTCAAGAGCTCAGAGGAGGCATGTTTGTTCCATTTAGGAACTATCATCAAGTCCCCTGGTCAATAGACCAGTGTTAGCTAAATAAACTCCTGTGTATCCTATGCATGTTATACATCTGGGTATAAAATGATGGTAGACACAATACATCAAACATTTATTTAGCACCAATTATACAAGGAAGAATTCTCTTTGAGAAAATTGTAAACAATGTAATGAGTGATACAATATTTCGCCTACCTTTCTTTACACACAAGTACATACATGTGTGTAGGATATAATTAATTTTTATAGCTCTTTAAAAAGAAAGTTGGAACTGTTTCCACAAGTAATATTTAATTTTAAAAGCAATAATAAGCCTCAAAGATTATATTAGGGAAAACCCATGCTCCCAAAATTGTTGGAATAAGACTATTGCCAGTTCCCATCTAAAGGGATCCATATGTCTTATTAAATTTCACATAATCATTGGTCTATCACAGGGTCCCCAGTTTAATATTTTTTTCTAAAGCAATGTGAAAGGGGGCACCTGGGTGGCTCTTTTGGTTAGGTAAGCATCTTCCTTTGGCTCAGGTCATGATCATGGAGTCCTGAGATGGAGCCCTGTGCCAGACTCCCTGCTCAGTGGAGAGCCTCCTTCTCCCTCTACCGTTGCCTGCTGCTCTGCCTACTTGTGTTCTCGATCTCTGTCAATTAAATAAAATCTTAAAAAAAATAAGCAATGAGAATGATCACAATAGGAAATTCATAATTTCAATTTATATTATACTTCTATAATTAATATTAATTAGAGAACTTATATAAAGTTATGCAGAAGATATTTAGAATTCTTTTCAAAAGTCCTTTTACTACAAACTAGCTGAGTTCAAGGTTATCAACTGTTATGTTTTTAGATGTTAGTAATATAAGAATTTAATCTGAAAAGTGAAAAACGTAAACTCATTTAGGAAACTGTACACAAATATTTTACTTTAAGATCCTATGATGCAAAAGGAATTTTTATCTGGAACCTCTGAAGCTGTGTTTTGGAGTTACTGAGAACAATTACTTTGTAGATATTTTGTAACCAATGTCTTAGAAGTTTGTGTCTGAATTGAAACTTTGTTCTTAAATCAAGAGTTATTTCTTACCCTCTCCCTTGCTCCTTTCTTAAAGAGGTAGAAACATATTGAAGGGAAAGCAATTCACCAGACATGACCTAGCCTTGGTTACTAAGGCATAAATAGAAAAGAAAATATATGCCACTTCAAAGTTCAACCAGTTTGCAATTTGGAGTGTTCATTACCTCTACCAAAAAGATTATTCATCATTTAACTACATTTAAAAAAGTGGGATTATAAGCAATTGCTGTTAACTATTATTCATAAAAGTATTTGTAGGAATCGGGGCAACTGATTACTTACCTGTAGAATTAAAACAAAAACTGAGTCTCTCCATGGCATTGTAAAACCTTAATTCAAAATGTCTTTTTGTTATTTTCATAGCTTGCTATTTTTGTGACTTGTTAAACTTTGATATCCAGGCAGCGTTCCCCCGAGTCTGTTTTCTTCCTATAGCCTATCTCTTAGGTGGTAGATTTTACATTTATTATAACTGAACCTCAGCTTCGTGTAAACATGCAATTTGTCACTTGATATTTCTATTTTGATTCCTGCAAGCTGCTAAGAAGAGGGATTTTATAGTGTCTGCCAGAGATAGCAATGTCTAGGTTTCTTGTCAAGCAAGGGTTTATATTTACAGCAGGCTAGATTAAATAGAAAGTGACTTTGGTCCCTTTCTACATGGGTCCTGTAGGGATAAGTGACAATGGATAGGCTTTAATATTGTAGATAAGAAGGTTACAAAATGGGAAAAGAATTTGTTCATTAGCACAAAGGAATGATGATTTAGAAGAAGAGTAAGGGAAATAAGCCTGGCTATTGATACTTCACACAGAACCCACGTAAATAGTTTATCCTAGCATTTTCATACAGTGGCTTACTTAACTTTGCATTTAATTCATTTCCCAAATAATATATTTTTAGAATATATTACATTGCAGTGCTTCTGATCCCACAACTGTGGCTCTTGATTTCCTCCAAACTTAGGAATTATTTAATCAATAATTCAGGGAATCAGCAGTATTTTTCCTGATTCTTTTTTTTTTTTTTTTTTTTTGGTGAGAAGACATGTTACTCTCAATATTCCAAGGCATTTAGGAGATAACTTTATTTTTAAATGACTTTAATCATTAGTGTTAAAATTTCAGGGACAAAAGAAAAATCCCAGGGCCTTGCTGTGTGATGGAATATATCAAAGAAACTCTGAAAACAAGTCAATTGTTAGAGTTATAATGAGGTTTCATAGAAAAATACTTGTACTGCTCTATTCTGTTGTATTGACTTTTAATACAGAAATTTTATCCTGATTTATCTTCACAGTTATAGGTTGTATTAATTTATCTGCAATCTGTTTTGCCACCCTCTTGTTTTGACATAGAATACAGAGGTATTAGTAACCCAAATTGAATTTTTTTTTTCAAGACCAATAACAAATATAACTTGAATATTCCTTCTGTAGTAGAAAATGGTCTCTGACATGGGGATGACTGGTTTTATGCATGGTACATTCTTATGAGTAAAAACTGAGATTAAAAACCTAAAATATTACAGATTTAAAATTACATGTATAATAGAAATCACTTTTTGATAAATTTATTGTCACACCGAGGTCTATTACTTCTTAGAAGTATATGATTTGGTTAGATAAAGAAGTTTTCAGGTAAAATCATCAATGCTAATTGTGCAGTCTCTTAGACATTTTGCTTAATGTTGGATATACATTGGCAAATATTCTTTTCGATTTTAAATCTTATGGATCTTATAGATCTATAGTCATTGGTGAATGAATGGAAAAACAGTGGAAACATGATGGAACTATGATTTATATTCTGATAATTTTTGATTTGCTCAAATGTAGTGGATGCATATGATTGTGCAACTATATATTTCATTTCTATGTGTGACTATATATTTATTTCAATCTCCAAATCTTTTGGAGATCAGCTTTCTTGTGATCCTATTCTCTTTCTCTAATTCATGGTAAGTGCCAATGAAATGGAGCATTCCTCCAAGCATTCCTCCAAAGCAAGATTTCTGATGAGTGAACAATCAGGCAACTTGAATCAATTCTAAAATATCGTTGTCTATAATCCCAGATGATGCATAAGTTATACCTATAATATCACTTTACTTTTATCTATTGAGATAGAAAAATGTGTTATGGAAGTTGAAATCCAGAACTGCTCAGGGATGATGAATCAATTTGGAGTAGAGCTTCCATCATGGTGAACATGGGTGGAGGTGGGTGGGTCATTGTTGAAATGCCACATCCCTTTACTGTTCTTACGATTTAGTAGATTTTCTTAAATAAATATTTTTCTAGTCACTGTATGCCCTGACAACTTTTTTTAAAGATTTTATTTATTTATTTGACAGAGAGAAACACAACTAGAGAGGGAAGACAAGCAGGGGGAGTGAGAGAGGGAGAAGCAGGCTTCCCGCCAAACAGGGAACGTGATGCGGGGCTCAATCCCAGGTCTCCAGGATCATATCCTGAGCCGAAGGCAGTCAATTAACTAACTGAGCCACCCAGGCACCCCATGCCCTGACAATTTTGAGAGACTTCCAAGGTTTAGGTGTTTTTATAATTTTCACTAATTGTTGTTGTTTCACTGGGGAGAGGGTCCACAAAGATCCTTACACCACAGTTCTTAAGATGAGACCCCTGGTGTGGCGTTTCTTGAGCAGAGAATGAATGTGTTTGTTACCTGATGTCTGTTATAAAGCCAAGTTCTGGAAGCAGGGGGACCTTTCATATTCAGTGAAAATCAGGGAAGGGCCCCAGTTGGTGGAGCAGAAAGGGATCCAAGTTTCTGGGGGAAAGTCTCTGGAATGAAGAGTTGAAAGCTGAGTGGTCTTATAAAATAGAGCACAGGACAAGGTTCTGATAGATTCTGAGTACTTTCATATCCAGTAATTTCATTTTGTTGAGAAAGGAGATGGAGAAATAAAGAGCTATGCTCAGTAGCATTGGCTTGAGCAAATAATACTCAAACTTTCCATTTCTGAAGAAAGAAAAGACCAAGTATATATTGGCTTTGCTAAGACTCCATTTCTGCAGTAATGTCTCTTTAAAAACAAAAACCAAAAAACAAAACAAAAAACCTCTACTAGATTTCTAAGAGTAAATGATCATTTACTGTTTTATGTATAAGAAATAATCTGTCATATACTTTTGAAATGACATCTACAGTAAAGAACAGAAAATTGGTGTTAAATGCAGCCATAGCACAGTATGTTAAATAGGAAGCACTAAAAATGCTTTCCTTGACATTTTTTATAATAGGAAAAAATGTAGCTAAATACATAAAAATTATTCTTATTCATTACTTTATAAAAAATGGCCTCCATTGCTAGCTTTTCTTTTATAAATCTGGAATTAATTGTAATTGACATAACTTAGTAATTTACTCTTGTTTCTTTTCAAACATAAAATCCTGTTTATAATTTTCCTATTAAGAACCTAACCATTCAACTGCTGAATAGAAATCATTAGGACAACTGAAGTAATGAAAACCAAGAGAAGGTTTTGGCAAGTAGCAGTGACTCAAATATGAATGACTACAAAGGAAACCTGATTACTTTTCTTTGACATTTCCTGACTTGTGTACTTTATCATGTATCTCAGCACTTACGTTAGCTCCCAAATATACCATCTTTGCATAAAATTAAGATGCTGAAACTAGTAACAACTATATCTAAATTAGCTATTTAGTCCTTAAGAACTTGAAAACTCTGCAAATGATGATATTTCTTTCTAAAAATATGCATTGTTGAATTACATATTTAATATGTAATTACATATTTAATATGCATCCTAGTGACAAAATTCGGTACCCAAAGTATCTTCTTGCATGCTGAATAGTTTAATAACTCTCTGCTTTGAAATTAGTTGTAAAAAATTAACTTACTAATGATATTTACTTAAAGAAATCAGTGCCTAGATCAAGGGGAAAAAAAAATCCTGCCTTCTTGAAGTCATAACCCACCCCCATGGGTAATTCCTCATTTTTAGCACTAGATATCAGTTTAGACTTTTTAAAATTAAATACAGATATACAGTATTATATTTTTGAATGTTTTCAAAAATTTTGGTGACCTCTATTTTAATGTGATTGTTATTCATTCCCTTTTGTACATCAATATATATTTTGTACAGATATAGAACTTCCCATGTTATATATGCACTTAGAGGAAAGACTTTGGGGGAAAAAATCAAAATACGTTTACCAGTCCAGTTCTTACATATACTAGTGATATATGGATTCAAGATGACAACATCTAGAAGAGGCATCACAGGACATCAGCGCAATCATGGAGCTTGCCGGTCAGACAGGGGTTTTGGCCCTCAATCTGGTCCCAGGCATCCTTAGAAGTGACGAGTCAGCTCATTGAATAGTGAAAGACTGATTGAATAGGATGCTTGTAGGTACGTTTGTCCTCATAAATTGCCCCCCCCCAAAAATGAAAAGAGAATAAGATAATAAAACATGGCATACACGTAGTCCTAGAGTTCTAAAGAGTCGGCTCCCTTGTTTTTACCTAAAGAAAGGTGTCTATTTACAAAAAGTTTTCAGAATTACCTTTCTTCAGAAAATACAGCAGAGTAGAAACTACCAAGTAGATGAATGACATTTGTCATTTCCTGGTTTGCTCCTTAGAAGTGCTATGCAGAGTGGACCAATTTGATTTATGGACAGTGAAACTCACAAAGCAGGGACATACAATGAAGCTACTTTAGAAGGGTCATGGGCTGAATCTGTGAGTGGGAAAACAGCCCAATACTTCTAATCTGCCAAACATATTTTACTCTAGCTATAGAAAATAAAATTTAATGCAAACACATTATTTGAAAGCCTACATATGCTAGGAACAATGATATATTTACTTTGTTAATGTCAGTATTACTTAGGGAATCTTGGCAAAAACTAATTTATTTACTCTTTTCAGTTATGTTTATAACCAAGAAATTAAATGTTAATGTACTACCCTAATGTTATTGTATAATTGCTTCTTAAACTACAAGATACAAAACAAGGAGAAGCAGTCAACAGAAGTAAAATATTAAATCCTGGATCTTAAATGGTTCTGTCATTGTGTTGTTAGATACTTGAAGCACTAAATGTATGTCAAAATTTGGTATTAGTTGTGCTCAAACTTGTGTGTGTGTGTACGCATGTGTGTGTGTATGTGTGTGTGTGTGTGTGTGTTTTAAAGATTTTATTTATTTATTTGACAGAGAGATCACAAGTAGGCAGAGAGGCAGGCAAAGAGAGAGGAGGAAGCAGGCTCCCTGCTGAGCAGAGAGCCCGACAGACATGGGCCTCAATCCCAGGACCCTGAGATCATGACCTGAGCAGAAGGCAGAGGCTTTAACCTACTGAGCCACCGAGACGCCCCGCATGAGTTTTCTGAGAAAGGTTGTTGTAGTTTTTCGGACATATATTTTTGTTGAGGCATCCAGCTCATCCCAAAGTTGTTTTGTTTTGTTTGTCCTTGTTTGTTTTTTTTCTTTTGATAATGTCCATATTCTTGCCACTGATTTCTTGAACATTCTTTTCCTACTCAAATGTTGAAAGTGTATTTTAAAAGATGAAAAAGTAATACTTATAGGTGAAAAGAAATTGGAAAACAACTTTCCCCATGTTGATGCTGGGATATTGATGCCAAAAATGGATTTAATTTATCTGCCGTGTGACGTAGTTTAAAAAGCAGAGACACTACTTTTAAATGTCCCCCTCCACCACCACCACCTTGGCACATATGTATAAGTGACAGCTTGTGCCTCGGTCTCTATCCGCTTATCAGCGTCCTTAGATATTAAATTGCAGTTGTAACTCAGTTCCATCAATCAGAAAATTTATGGGCATTTTTGTGTAATTCCTTCCTATTACCAGCGACAGTTTTTTCCCCAGACACTACCTGTAGGGATTTTTACCAATTACTCCCTCTCTAATAGAGACAATTTAAAAATCACTAGAATCTTTAAAATGAAACAGTTGGCTGTTTCAGGCAGCAGTAGATTTGAAGTGGGGTTCTGGGGAATTTTTCCAGGAATACTGTAAATGCCTAGGGCAATGTTGTTTTTTTGTTTTTTTTGTTTTTTTTTTTCATCTTTGTAGAAGTGTCTGTTCGAGTTGGGACAATGATCTTACAGATTAACTACATCACAGCTGGGATTCTGAACAGCTGAAGTGAATAATAATGTACTTTTTGGTCCCCATGATGTCTGTTACCATTTCCTATCTTAAGTCTTTGTTTTTGTTGTTGTTTTTTAATAAGACAGATGTTTTGTTTTTGTTTTAAAGATTTTATTTATTTATTTTCACAAAGAGAGAGACGATGAGAGAAGGAACACAAGCATGGGAAGTGGGAGAGGGAGAAGCAGGCTTCCCATTGAGCAGGGAGCCTGATGCAGGGCTCAACGCTGGGCGCTGGGCTCTCTCCCAGGACCCTAGCATTATGACCTGAGCCGAAGGCAGCCACTTAACACCTGAGCCACGCAGGGGCCCCTATATAGAAATTATTCTAGGTAGATTAGGTCCATCAACAAATAATATGAATGATTTCAATAAAAGAATAAATAATTGATTTTCTTGGATCAGAAATTTTTAAAGATGCCACCACCTTTTTCTTTTTCTTTTTAAAGATTTTCTTTATTTATTTGACAGAGAGAAACAGAGCTAGAGAGGTAACACAAGCAGGGGAGTGAGAGAGGGAGAAGCAGGCTTCCTGCCAAGCAGGCAGCCCGATGTGGGGCTCGATCCCGGGTCTCCGGGATCATGACCTGAGTCGAAAGCAGTTGCTCAACCAACTGAGCCACCCAGGCACCCTGCCACCACCTTTTTCAAAGCTTGTAATTTTCTTTTAAAACCACCTTTTTTTGGAGTCTGATGAAAAATAGTGCCAGAGAGTGAGAGAGAGATGGAGAGGTTGGAAGGAAACAGGGGAGATACTACCTTCAAAATATTGCTGCAAAGTGCATTCATGGACAGTGTGTAGAATTTTTCCTTATGATTTGGTGTATGAGTGATTTTCTGAGTGTTATGTATGAAATGGCAAAGAATGTGTGCCCTGCAATTTAGGTTAACTTTGATAATCATATCCCTCAAGTTTTTTATTACTAATTTTTTTCATATGATTTAGCAATTGAAGTCTGCCACTACGGTTGTAGACTTATCCCTTATTTCCTATAGGTTTCTCAAAATTGTAGGTAATGATACATTTTAAGATTATATCATCAGGTGCATACAAATTTTAAATTGTTAGAGGTCGCTGATGAATTAAACTTTTGATCATTGCACCTATAGAAATCCTCTTTGGCTTTAGGTCCATTCTACCTGATACTAATTTGAGGAACAAGAGCTTTCTTTGGCTGGTATTAGAATGGGATATCCTTTCTACCTAAGGATAGTTAGATGGTCTCAGGGAGGAGAAAGGGGGTCAAAACATGCCAAATCTTAAGGGCTTATCCCTTAGAAATAAGCACACTGTGCCAGAAATGGCAG
Organism: Spilogale gracilis; assembly: GCA_004023965.1. NCBI lineage: Eukaryota > Metazoa > Chordata > Mammalia > Carnivora > Mephitidae > Spilogale > Spilogale gracilis. The sequence continues at coordinate 39,133 of PITA01009189.1, read as the reverse complement.
GAAAGTTAAGGTTAGCAATAATTATTAAAAGTTGTGAAGTTGAAAGATGTTAATATTTATAACAGCCATGCTAGAGTAAGATAAAATTACCTATTTGTAATATAATGAAAATAAATTATAATATGCAATAATAATAAAGATGTTATTTCCCTTGATTTGTTTGTGATATTTGTACCTGTTTAAAATCTTTAATTTCCCATGCTGTGTAAGAATGTATTTTTGTTCCTAATGTTATCTTGATAATTTTTATTCTTAGAGGTCCCTAAATTGTGTATATTTTGGGTCCTATAAAACATGGACCTACCTCTGACTTCAGCTTTTGATATTTATGATGTCTTTCTATAAAAATGCCAATTGAGTATTTTATGTTCTTTCTCATAATCTCTGGAGCAGTTACTTATTTAGAGGTAATGTTATCTGTTTTCCCTGTCCTGTGTTTTTTTGTTTTTATCCATTTATATTTTGGGGATTTATGAATGTTCAACTTTTCATTTTTTTTTTTAAAGATTTTATTTATTTGACAGAGAGAAACACAGCCAGAGGGGGAACACAAGCAGCAGGAGTGAGAGAGGGAGAAGCAGGCTTCCCGCCGAGCAGGGAGCCCTATGTGGGACTTGATCCCGGGGCTCCGGGATCATGACCTGAGCCAAAGGCGGTCACCTAACCAACTGAGCCACCCAGGTGCCCCTCACCCTCGACTTTAAAACATAGTGTACTAGGTATGTGAGTCATGTTGCTAGTTGTTTTCTTTTGGTGCATTAAATAGGTATTTGACTTTTTTTCATGATTTCTGTGGTCTCCGTTGAGAAATTAGCTATTCATTCTTAGGTATGGATTAAAAAACAAAACAAAACCAGCTGATATTTATTAATCAGTTAATGTATTTTACTAGTATTGGAAATTTTTGAAGTGTCATAATTTCAAAAAATTTGTTACATTTTTTTCTCTTCTTCCAAAACTGATTTTACTTATCACTCCATTCTTCATGTCATTTTCATTCCCCTTCATCTCTCTTTTGATAACTTACACCTTTGTTAAAGTTTAATAATTTTCTGTTCCAGTCTCGAAAGTCTGCCCTTGAATTTCAGTTTCAATTGCTTTCTTCCATTCCAAAAGTTGAATTTGTTTTTTGTTTTGTTTTTTGTTTTTTTGTGTTTTTTTCGTTATGTTGCTTGCTCCTTGCAAGTATTTTCAGTCTTGTCTTTTATCTCTTAAAGCTAATTAGGCATTGTTTTGTCATTTTGTTTGATAATTCCACTGCTTAAAGTCCTATATTCTATTTTTGTCATTTCTGCTTATTCTTGCTATATTTTTGTTCCCAAAGAAGCTGTTTCCCTTGTATGGTGCTTGCTTTCTTTGGGAAATTACATGTGGAGGTTCTTTGGTTTAGGATGAGAGTTTCACAGATTTTTTCAGTCTAAAGTGAATTCACTATGTGATTTCGTTTTTGGCCTTAAGCTTTTGGAGGCTCAGCTTATATTTATAACTTCTTAGGGATTCCACCAATCCTCTTCTTAGGGCCAGAACAATTCTTTTTACTGGTACTTGGTGGTAGGGGGTGAGTAGATTAGAGATACTGCATAAGGAAATGGCTTGAAGACCAATCAGGGAATTGATTGAGGACAAGGTAAGTCTGGGATGTCTGTCGGTGTTCAGAAAGGAGCAGACTAGGAGGCTGCAGGTTATACTGGTAAGTTCACAGGAGGTCAGGGCTGGGCTGTTATATTAGGGATGAAAGCAGACCTGGGGGTTTTCCTCTCCTCTAGTTAAAATTCAAGCCTCAAGGGTGATTTTTTTAAAAAAAGATAAATTAGATCGCATCATTCCTTTATGTCTTCCAAAGGGCTTCCTATCAAGCCCTAGATTGTCCTAGAGTACAATCTACTTATTAGTTGGGCTTCGAAGACTTGACATTTTTAAACCCTCTCCTTTCTGTTGACAACATTGTTTTACTCCCCTACTAATTGATAAAACTGGGTTTACATTTGTCTTTCTTTTCCTGAATCGTACAAAGCTCATTTCTATCTTAGTGCCTTTAGGTCTGTTGTGTGCTCTTATTTTTCACTATGAATGAGATTACTCTAAAATCTTTTTTGGACTCCAACTACAGTTATTCGGATCAACAACCGCTTTGGGGTCTGTTCTCAGCACTGATGTCCTTCAGAGTTGCCTTGTTGATTGTGATGTTCATAATCAACTGGCAGAGCTGTCTCACCCTGTATGTAGGCCTCAGTCTTTACCATAAAAGACTTTGTTGAAATGTCACTTTTTGTAATGTGGTCACCCTTCACTTTTATTTTTTCTTGAATTTTTATTTTTTTTATATTTACCATTATTCATTTATTTATTGCTTTTTTTTTAAATGAGGGAGATCTGTGTGTCCTGACAGGGAAAGTTCTGTAAGGGACATTAAGCTTTTTTTTTTTTTTTTTAAAGATTTTATTTATTTGAGAGAGGGGTAGAGAGAGCACACACACAAGAGTGCATATGAGTAGGCAAAGGAGCAGAAAGAGAGGAACAAGCAAACTTGGCACTGATCATAGAGCCCCACCAGGGCTCGATCTCATAACTCTGAGATCATGACCTGGGCCCAATCAAGAGTGGGATGCTTAACCAATAGAGGCACCCAGGTTTCCCTATTTTTTGCTTTTATCTACTATTAGACTATGAGCCTCATGAGGGCAGTTTTATGTTTGTTTGTTTAGTTTACTGATGACTCTCCTGTTTACAGAACAGTATGTAAGAGAGTGGATTCTCAAATACTTCTGAGGAATGAAATAAATCTTTTTTTTATCTTCGAGGTCTCTGATCCCAGACATATTTATAATGTTAAAAATAATTCTCCCATCTTATAGTAGCAACGTGCCCATCTAGCACCTTGCATCACCGTTCTCTAATAAAAGGAACCAGGCTTCTTGAAATGATTCTAGAACTGAGGCAGGGGATACAGAGGATTCTGAAGCACTTTGTGGTATCAGAAAGAAAGTGCTTAAACTTCCATTTTTTCAATGTTAGCATATTATTTATGTTAAATTAAGAGCGATGATAATTTAAAACATAAGGACACATATCATTTTTGTTAGAGAAGTTCTATCAGAGGCATAGATCCAGGTTTGTGGATATGATGACAGCCAAGATTTTCTGACTATAAAAATGTATAAAAGGACACCTGGGTGGCTCAGTTGGTTAAGCATCTGCCTTCAGCTCAGGCCATGATCCCAGGGTCCTGGGATAGAGCTCCACGTAGGGCTCTGACCAGTAGGAGCCTACTTCTTCCTCCCCCTGCTGCTCCTTCTACTTGTGCTCTCTCTCTCTCTTTGTCAAATATAATAGTTTTAAAAAATGTATGAAGAATTATGATTTTTAAAGATTTGATAGTATAGATAAATTATATTTCTCTGGAACACAATTAAAGTAAATGAATTTTATTTTGCATGAGACTTTATTTTTCTTAAAGACAGAGAATGTTGACTTTAGTTTGTGATAAGAATGGGCCAAAGAGAAGCAGTTGGTTTCCAAAGCCAATTAGTGGGAGGCTTTTTTCTTTTCTCTCCATTCTATATTATCTTCCTTAAAGGCAATGAGAATTGTAATACTTAATTTGTCATCTTCAGAAACGAACATGAATGCAAGAAATAAGTACTACCTGAATCTATAGTCATGTTTTAGCATTTGAATTTGAGAGTTGGGAAGCATTCTGAAGAAGTTACATGAACAGTAATGGTGATTTAAATTCAGTACTTCATGCAAAGGCAAACTGACATGGAGCTGATTCCACAACTGAAATTATAGTATTCTGTAATTGGCTTAATAATTAGTTTTTCTTTTTACAGTTTCATGTTTAAAATCTAAAAATTATTCTACTTAATCACATAGAATCTAGCAATAATTTTCTTAATAAATTACCATTTTCATAACATACTTGGTCGACCTTTCTAGAATATAACCCAGTTGCCTAACAATTTCTCTTACTGAAATTCTTCACAATGGAGAATTGAAAATCATAAATCTTCTCCCAACATCTAGTATCTTCTATTCCTCCAGCCTCCAAAACAATCCATTTATTTGTTGTCTTATTGGCTTAAACATTAATCATTTATTGCATCAAGAAAATAAACATTCATTTTCAAACAATCTGCTATCTACACTAACAAATTTACAACTAGGTACAATTCCTGATCCAAGTATGTTTATGCTTAATGAATCTTAAACCTGGAGATAAAGTGTAAATAGCTTTATAGATGGTACATCGACTTAGAATTTTCTTTGTAATTATTCATGTTTGCCCCCACCCCTTGCCAATCTCTATGTTGAAACTCTAATACCCATTGCAATGGTATTAGGAATTGGGGCTTTTGTGGGGTAATTAGGTTTAGATGAGGTCATGAGGGAGAAGACACCATGATGGAGTTAGGGTCCTTAAAATGAGACTAGCGCCCTCTTTCTGCTATGTGAGGACACAGTGGAAGGCCACTGCCCTTCACAAGCAGCTGGGCTTTCACCAGACACAGGATTTGGGGGTGCTTCGATCTTGGACTCATCAGCCTGTAGTACAGCTCTGAGCAGGAAATGTTTGTTTGAGTGACCCAGCCTGTGTTGTTTGTGTTATGACAGTCTGAGCTAAGACAATATAATATATCATCAATTATAGGAAACTTCTGAAATCTACGTAATAGTCAAGAAAGTATTCCTAGAAGATGCCAATTTGCATGGAGGAGTGGAACAGAAATCAGAGAGTATTTCAAAAATGGAATTTTCAAGAATTTTTCGGTGTATAAAGTGGTATGACAAATTTCAGTTACAGTGTAGAGAAAAACTAATTAAGGAGTTTTTTGAGTAGATTCTCCTTTTCTTAACTCTTTACCATATTTCATTGACTGTATTCCCACCATATTCTTGTGACCGACTCATAAGAGAAACTTCACAGGACAAAGTATGACCCTCAAACCCCCCTAATAAACTCAAGGGATCAGAATTACCAATGTTGAAAATTACCTTGCTATTTTGTCATCAATTTATATCCATTGGACTAGAAACTTTAAGGAAATGTGTTTCAGTGATGTAGGCTTTTCACATATCTCAATGTTTTCTATTAAGTTTCTATTTATTTCAGTATTCTTTTTAAATAACTGAAAATAGGGGAAGCCTGGGTGGCTCAGTTGGTTGAGTGACTGCTTTCGGCTCAGGTCATGATCCTGGAGACCCAGGATCGAGCCCCACATCGGGCTTCCTGCTCGGCGGGAAGCCTGCTTCTCCCTCTCTCAGTCCCCCTGCTTGTGTTCCCTCTCTCGTTGTATTTCTCTCTGTCAAATAAATGAATAAAACCTAAAAAATAAATAAATAAATAAATAAATAAATAGATAGATAGATAGATAGATAAATAAATAATAACTGAAAATAGGGGCACCTGGGTGGCTCAGTCTTTAAGCGTCTACCTTAGGCTCAGGTCATGATCCTGGCATTCCAGCATCCAGCCCTGCTTCCCCCCATCAGGCTCCCTGCTGGGCGGGAAGCCTGCTTCTCCCTCTCTTGCTCTCCCTGCTTGTCTTCCCTCTCTGTGTTTCTTTCTGTCAAATAAAGAAATAAATAAAATCTTTAAAAATAAAAATAAATAAATATCTGAAAATAGTACTGGAGTTTCAATAAATATGTTTATTTAAGATGGGCTAAACCCTACATAACTTTTAGGGCATTCTGGCATTCTTTTTGTCAAATATTACTTAGGTTGATTAGATTTCCATTACTTTTGATTTTCTCCGTGTCTTTTAGTTCTTGCCTTCACTTTTCATTTCTCTTATTAAATATGGAGTTAAAATGAGCTAAATATCTCCACCATTTTGGAATCAACATGTATTTCATTGCTTTTCTTAGTTATTGTATCATGACTCTTTTAGGTCTGTGGTTCTCCTCTGAAATAGGTCTTAAAGCAATTCTTATTATATCTGACTCCTTTTGTTAATTGTAATGCATTCCTCTTTGTGGAAATGCTAATCATTTTCCTTAAAGCAGTACTGATGTAATAAAATCTTGCTCCTTCTGTCATCTCAATTAAAATGTATTTTTCTTTATTTGAGGAACATTGCAAAGTTTCATTGAATATTTTTCCTATTTTATATTCTATGAAAATATTAGTGCTGATTCATCTAGAGTTAATTTGCTTCTAAGCATAATTAATTGTACATAATTAGACTTAGTAGTAGTATTCCTCTGATGTATTTTCACTTTCTTGAAATATGAAAGAGAAATTAATGAAGAAATTCACTTTGAAAAGGAACAATGAAAACTGAAGGATTATTTTAACAGCTGTCCTGAAATAATATAATTATGAAAATTATAATGTTAGTCATTTTCTACTATTTTAGATTCTCCAGTAATTTCAGATGTACACTTAATTTGTGATGCCCTTTATGAATACTAGTAAACGGTCATTGAAAAATAAAGGCTTGTCTTGGTTTAAATCAGTTTTCTACAATGTGAAGTTGGTGTATTTTCCTTTGTTACTTGTATCTCATGGGGAAGTATTTTGAGAATGTGTACCTGATTTGTTTCTTCTAAAATTACTGGTATTAGGGAATGCCTGGGTGGCTCATTCAGTAAATGCCTGCCTTGGGCTCACGTCATGATTCCAGTATCCTGGGATCTAGCTCCATATCAGGCTCCCTGCTGAGCTTCTTCCTCTCTGCTTGTGTTCCCTCTCTCGCTATCTCTCTCAGCTGTAAATAAATCAAATCTTAACAATAAAATAAATAAAATTACTGATTTTAGATTCTATCTTTCTTTCCTAAATCAATTATTTTTGTGATAGTTGCTAAATGGTGACTTTTTCCCTTCTATCATTAAATTTAAGTACAGTAGTTTTATTCTATCATATGGAAGAACTTTCCATTCTTTTATAATAAGTACACATTCTCTTCTATTAAGGCTTTTTGCCCTTTCTCATATTCTTTTTCTTAACATTCTTTCTTTTGTTTTTTTTTTAAGATTTTATTTATTTATTTGACATAGAGAAACACAGCCAGAGAGGGAACACAAGCAGGGGGAGTGAGAGAGGGAGAAGCAGGCTTCCCGCCGAGCAGGGAGCCCCATGTGGGGCTAGATCCCGGGTCTCTCAGATAATGACGTGAGCCGAAGGCAGTCACTTAACCAACTGAGTCACCCAGGTGCCCTTAACATTCTTTCTTGATACTTCTTATGTTCTAGCTTCTCTATAGCCTTCCCTCAGTCACCTTTCAACACCATGATCTGCTCTTGGTTCTAAATTCTAGTTGCACAATCACTACCAAGCACTCAATAATTTAATACTTTACATTTACCCTATATTATTTCACTGAGAGATAATATTTTTACAACTCATCAGAAGTACTGATTGAGCTACTCAGTGGCCAATTAAGTCCACATCCCCAACCACATCCCCCTGGTTCTCATATTTGGGGTCACTCAAAACCTTCCGTAACCACCCTGAGACCAGGTAACACACAACCAAGGGTAGGCCCAATGCCTCAGATCTCGCTGAAAATTATTCAGACTACCTTGGTTGCTTCCTGAGGAAATCCACAATGAAGTCTTGCCCACAGGTCATTTCTACCCCACCCACCTTATGACCAACCCCAGTAATTACTTGTGTAATCCTGGCATTATATATAGGCTCTCTATTGAGAGATCTGCTGAGTATAATAAATTCTCTCTCTCTAGTGATGTTTTCTCCTGATCTCTCCTTGGCCTTATCATACCTGAATAATAAAGCTTATTAAAACACAAAGATAAAGGTTAAAGTTTCTGTCCCTACAGACTACAAAATATGGTGGCATATGTAAATTAGTATTTTTTTATTGAGGTATATTTGACACACAATGTTACATTTGTTTCAGGTGTACAACATAGTGATTCAACAACTCTATACATTAGGCTGCACTCAATACGAGTGTAGCTCCTGTCACCATACAGCACTATTATATTGTATTATACTACCACTTACAGGTACAGTCCCTATGCTGTGCCTTTCTTCCTGTGACTTACTCCTTAAGTGGAAGCCTGTACCTCCCAATCCCCTTCATCCATTTTGTCCATCCCCCCACTCTCTCCCCTCTGGAAACCATTAGTTCTCTGTACATATGAGTATATTTCTGCTTATTGTTTGCTTTGATTCCACATATAATTGAAATCATATGGTGTTTGTTTCACTGGCTTATTTCACCTAGCATACATTACATCCATACATGTTGTGGCAAATGAAAAGATCTCATCCTTTTTTGTGGCTGCATAATGTTCTATTGTGAGTGTGTGTGTGTGTGTGTGTGTGTGCGCCCTTATCAATGGATACTTGGGTTGCTTCCATATAAGGCTATTGTAAATAATGCTACAATAAACATAGGTGAGTTTATCTTTTCAAATTAGAGTTTTTAGGTTTGGGGAAGTAAATACACAGTAGTGGCATTATTGGATCATATGGTATTTCTGTTTTTAACTTTTTGAGGAACCACCATACAATTTTCCACAGTGGCCATACCAGTTTGCATTCCCCACCAATAGTGTTTGAGGGTTCATTTTAATCCAGGTCCTTTCCAACACTTGCTATTTCTTGTCTTTTTGGGTCTAGGCATTCTGATAGGTGTAAGGTAGTTATCTCATTGTGGCTTTGATTTGCATTTCCCTGATGATGAGTGATGGTGAGCATATTTTCATGTTCGTTGGCTATTTGCATGTTGTCTTTGGAAAAATGTCTAACTCTTCTCACTTTTTGTGTGTGTGTGTGTTGAGTTGTGTACGTTCTTCATAGAATTTGGGTGCTAATTCCTTATTAGGTATATCATTTGTAAATATCTTCTCCCACTCTGTAGGTGACCTTTCCATTTTATCGATGGCTTCTGCAAATTAGCATTTAATTATCAGTCACCTCTAAATCTAATGACTTAAAGCAACAATAATTCACTTTATAATACTGTGTGTAGTCTGGGTGGCCCTTTTGGTCTGAGCCAAGGCTGATCTCTGCTAAATTGATCATAAGTCCGCAGTCAACTGGTAGCAGAAGCTAGTGGATTAGTGGCAATGAACACACTTAACACCCAGATCTTAGTTTTTTAATACCATCCTTAAATTAAAAAATTAAATAAATAAAAATCCTTGAATATCTGGCTAATTCTAGGGCAGGGACAGAAAATATACAAGATAAGCCTAACATATCTTCTAGTTCCAGAAAGTGAGAGAAACACACACACACATGCACACACACACACAACAATGGTAGTATGCCAAAGGAATGTTGGCACCAACTGAAAGAGTTCCCAGTAGCTAAAGCTGGAACAATTTGAACAAAGTTGTATTGGATTATAATTCAGAGTTTAAAATAACTATGCATGAGTCCACGTAATAATTGAATAAATAATTGAATAAATAAATGTGAGAAAAGAGACAAAGTTCCAAGACTGAAGAATTACAGATAATTTAAGGATATATTCTATTCTCAAGGATAAGGACCCTGTACGCTGTACAGTCCCTGCACCATGCTGTGGGATGTGACTTTCATCAAAATAGTACAGTATGGAAAGGGAGAAAAAAGAAAGAGGAACTTAATAGTGGGAAAAGCTGACAAATACTACCTCAAGTCAAATGATTAAGATTAACATCAAGGGTAATAACTCATATCAATAATATGCAGTCTTGGGGTGCCTGGGTGACTCATTCAGTTGATGGCCCAACTCTTGGTTTCAGCTCAGGTCATGATCTCAGGGTTGGGGAACTGAGCCCCATCAGGCTCCATGCTCAGTAGGGAGTCGGCTTCCCCTCTCCCTTTGTCCCTCCCCTCACACACATAAATAAATAAATACATTTTTAAAAAGTAATGATATGTAACCTTGATATGATGTGATAAGAATGTATTTTATCTCTGTGGTCTTCCCAAAATACACTGGTATAATTACAAGAAAACTATCAAATCCTTTTTGAAAGGAATTCTATAGAATACCTCATACAACACTTAAAACTATATAAGGGCATCAAAAACAAGAAAAGTCTTAGAATTGACACAGCCAAGGAGAGATTAAGGAAACATAACAACTAAATGTAATGTCATATCTTGGGTGGGATGCTGGAACACAAAAAGGGCATTAGGGAAAAAAAATCTGAATAAAGCATGGACTCTTTAATAAAGTATCATGTTGGCTTATTAATTGGAGATGTGGGAATTCTCTGTACTACCTTTGCAATAATTCTGTAACTCTAAAGCTGTTCTGGAATAAAAAGCATTGAAACTATATAGCCACATACATAAATAACAAAAATGATCAACTTCATTAGTTATTAGGAAAATGCAAAATAATATAATGCAAGATGACTATTTATCAACAGAATAGCTTAAATGAAAAAGGCAGAATGGCGGGGGTTGGTGAGGATATGGAATGAAGGGAACACTTTTTGAGCTACTTTGAGAATTTTTTGTGTGTGTCAAATCTCTGTGGAAAACAGATCTCTATTAAAACTGAATATACGAACATCTCTATAAAACAGCATTAATATGTTTGCATAAGAGGTATTCTTAGCACTGCAGAATAGGCTCAAACTGAAAACTAATGCAAATTTCAATGAAACTATAATGGAAAAATTATGACAAAATCATGGAGTGGAATATATTCTAGCAAAAATGAACTATAACGATAATAAAAAATCCTGTATGATGAACAGTGTTGATTAACAGAAATCAGACACCAAAAAGTACACACATTATAGTTCAGTTTCTAAAATAGATAAAACTAATGAGTAGGATGTCTTTAGAGTCATGCTCAGTAGTGAAGTCATAAAACAGTCTTTGGAGGCACTGGTCATATTCCTTGTCTGAATCTGCTCCCGTGGTTCTATTTAGTTATAGAAAAATTCACTGAGTTGACTTAATGTCAATTCCTACTGATGCTCCAGTTTGTCCTGCATGGGTATTTTTGCTCTGGTCTATACAATGGAGGCTCAAAGGATTGCTTCAAACTTTATATGCAGTTGCCTAAATTAATTTTGAGTACCAGCTGAGATGTTTTGCATATTTAATTCATGGTGCCTTAGGCTCACTCCATTTAAATCTCACGACAATCCTATGAGGTATTATTCTAATTTTCTAGATAAGTGAGGTTAAATAATATTCATAAATGATGTATCTCATGGGCTATAGAAACAGAATATACTGGTATATATCATATCACTTTTTAAATAAAACTGCGCTTCATTTAAAAAACAAAACCATTTGAAGTTTCTATGTTAAAACACAAGAAATGCTAAAATTTATAAAATTAATATCGTTTCAGATTTAACTTGAGTTAGCTATGAATTAGCTTGCCAGTTGGGCCTTTGTTTTAGAAAGGAACACAGTGCTTGTCCATATGCATTTTCAGTGTTATAGGAAACGCAGAAGTCGTGCATGATAAGAAAAATACAGATGTATTTCTAACTTGGTCTGTCACAAAATAAAGAGTTCATTGACATTAGGGTAGCATCTACAATTACTGAAAGTGAATGGTTTGTGAATGGGCCTACATTTTTCTATGAACTAATATTCTCGTTTCACAAGTTATGATAGATATGCATGGAGGAGATAAGTAGTCCTATCAGTCATTTTATAATATCATAAAAACATGCTCTGCTTTATTACTATCATTAGCATAAATCAATGTACCATGCCTATTATCCATGGAGGAACTCTTTTCATATCATTTAACTCTAGTGTGGGGAAAAAACTTGTTTTCATTTTGGTTTTTGATCCCCCAACATGAAAGAGAAGATTTGGATTCTTGTAACAACCTTATCACCACCAAAAAAATTTAGGATATGGTAGATTAAAAAATAATTCAATCATTGCCATCGCATCATGAATTTATTTACACTGTAACATTTTAGTACATATTTACCCAGGGGGGAGCCTCAGCCTAGTTAGGATCTTTCAGCTCCTTTTTGTTGAAGAATGCACTTAGTGATCAATATTTGTATAAAATCTGTGGTATTGACATCTACATAGGAGCTCTGCTTGCAGCTTTAAAGTGTTTATAGGGAATTAAGCTCTTTAGAGCGGATGAATTATAGTCTGTTAGGTCACCATATCAGATGTGCCAGTACTCAGAGCCCTAGTTTATGGCTCCTTCCCTCCTCTGTGAAATATTTATTGAATAACTACTGTGCACTAGGCACAAAACAGCCTAAGATCTCTGCCCTTGAAGAACTTATTTTGAAATGGGGGAGGAAGCAGGCAATATACAACAACCATAACAAAAATGTAAAACATATGTAATTCAGGTGATACATACAGTATAAATTTGGAAATTATATATAAGTGTTGAGGGAATAATAAGTGCTGAGGGCACACCATTTTTGGCAAATGAAATTTGATTAAGGGAAGTGAGGTATAAAACCAAGCAAATATCTGGGAAAGTTTGTCGTATTCCGGCCAAAAGATATATTTAGCATAAAGGTTCTAAGAGCACAGCCTTTTAAGCCAAGTGCAGGAAGAACAAGGGGAAACGTGGTAAGGGGTGAAGTAAAATAAAAATTATGTGAGGTGGTAGCAGAGAGAGAATATTGTTGACTTGCTCATTCACACTCTTGTCAAATATGAAGGTCAAAAAATGGTATTGAGAGCAACACTAATTGTGCATGTATATCAATTACAAATATGCAATGAATGGGGTTGGGACTTTAAAGATTCAACAAATAAGCAGTTCAGCCAATACTTGCTGAATGGCAAGTATTAAAATCAGTGTTTATCAGAAGATAAACGTCACCATTACAGAATTAAGATAACAAAATAACCTAGAATTTTATAAGCATTTTAATTTAGTTTCACAGTTATATTTTTTAAATATCATAGGCTAATAATAGAAGTGGAGCATTATCCTGTAGGCAGAGTGATTCATCAACACTGTTGGTTACGTTGTTGCTGTGGGTCCCCCTGTTTCTTGGAACAACCAGAAGTGCATTCACTTTAAGTCACCTGGAGGAGGAAGATGGTTGAGGCTACACGTGTCAGAATGTGTTTTTAATGTTGCTGAGGCTGATCCCATTCTCTCTAGTCCCTAACCACAGATTTATTATGTTTGAAGGTCATAGTGAAAATGACTTCATTGAAACAGTCTTATAATCCAAAGCTTTGATCCTCCACAAATAAGATACTTTCTAAATATTTATCGTGAGTGGAGCTGAGATTTATTTTCTCATTTATACATCTCTTTCCAAGAATTTTGCATGTCTTTTCTGCTTTATATAGTAAAGTAAGAAAAAAAAAGTATCCTTAAATCTTGAAGGCAGAAATGTGGCAATGGAGTCGTGTAATTGGCTTTCCATTTAAAGAAAATCACCTTTGAATTTGCTTCTGTGTCTTAGCTTTCAGTGCTGTACGCCAATTTCATTATGTTCTGTAGAGTAAGTTTTTTATACCAGAGATCATGGAGAAATACCTGCAATCTCTGGAAATGCCAGTTTAGTTATTTCTTGATCAAGTTCTTCCAAAAGCAAGCTAATTGGTTGTTAGCAAGTCCTGATACAAGCTATATTGTAATCTGTAAGATGTTAGGATGTGTTTTATTTAAGCAGCCTCTTTAATGTGCAATAGAACTTTTCTTATTTAAAAAGTCCTATTTGGACTTCCTATGTAGGAATATGATAAACTGGTTCTAAAACTTCTGGTAGATCTTGTGGCTTGCCCTAGATGAGAAATGACCAAGCCACTGTTACTTGTCTGCTTACAGCCAAGGATAGTAGGACATCAGACTCTTCTTACGTGTACTTAGAGTACTGACAGCCTTTAACATGGATATTTAGGTGGGAATGTAGCATGAGGGTGACACATAATTAAGAGGTGGTGTGGAGTCCAAAGGCCTTTAGAGAGCCTCCTCTAATGGATAGCAAGCATGGCTCTTTCCCTCATTCTGACCAATTCAAGGTAAATGTCAGTTGCTAAGGCCGCTTCTGAGAAAGGGTATTAGTAACTATCACACTGTGCTCTTTTTCCCCCTCTCATGATGATGTCACATCCCAGGTCCAGAATATGCTTTTAGCCAATATCCCACAATGGTATAAATATATGAAGCAGAGGCCCTATTGGACATAAGGTCAAGAGAAACAAACAGCAAGCTGATATACAGAAAACAAATTGTGAGCAAGCGATAACCTTTGTGAGACTTCTGCATTGTAACATTTTGACATGTTACTGCAGTATAACCTAGCAGGAGCTGGCTGACCTAAATAGAAGTGGAGTTGCCCTAATAAATAAAAGTTTATAGATCCCTGACTTTGGGAACAGAAGGCTGATAAAAAGAAATCTGTTAATGGTGGCTAGAAAAAAATGACAAAATGTCAATTCATATTAACCTGTGATAAAACGTTTGGTAAATTTTTTGCCCGCAAATATTTGAATGCTGTATTTTGTAACTTTGAAGTTGTAGTTCTAACAAACCAGTTAAGAAACAGATTGTAATGGAGTGTCTTAATTGACCTTGAATAAGAATTAGCCAATCAGCAAGTTTGCAAATTAGAGGGAATGTAGAGAAACTAGACAGACTTTCAGAGTTGTAACATATCTATCACTGAAAAATAAAACTGAAAAATGATTTTCATAAGCATAACTAAAAGTTAGCTTCAATGGCAAAATAACCAGTGGTGGGCTGGATTTCAAAATTCTGGTTAAAGTAACTAAGTGGATTAAGTTATTTTCTAGTAAGGCAAATTTACTCAAAGAGAAGAAAATAAAGGCTTGTATTTCCTAAGGAAGCTAGACAAACTCAATAATTTTAGGAGGGACAGTTCTCAATTATGTGTAGAACTATGTGCTCATGGAGCTAACTGTGATAAAATATAGAATCAGCTGTTTTTGAGAGAAATTAACTGCTAGGAATACGCATCTTAGATTCAAATAGGCTGGCTTTTAGAGACTTGAACTGATCCTTAGGTCTGCAACCATAAATTTTATGAAAGAAAAAATTAATAGGTAATAAAATATTAACATAAAACAAATATGCAAAAAATGTTTTAGAGCTTGTTTTTCATAGATGTTCACTGACTGGTACAAGAGTAAAAGCTGCATTAGATAAGTGCCTGCAAACTTCTCCATTAGTTGGTTTCCTGTAATAATGCTTTTGAAGGGCATTGGAGATTTTTGAAATATATACCTGTCCATCCTCCACAAATGACTCCTCATCTGTATTGTCTGGTTTTAGATGGCCCATTACTATTAAGTCCGGATATACCACACATGTAGCCTCATCAAATTTGTTTCCCCAAATGTAGACATTTGAGAGTGTAGGGTTTGTTTTCATTGACTGAAAGTGAAACAAGTCCTTCTCCTCTATGTTGCTGCTGACTACTGATAAGGCTTTAAGACTCCTGTTGTGTGAAGCAAGAGTTTCACTGAGAAGTATAGAATCCTGCTGTTAATCTCCCATAAAAGCGTGTTTTCCAAGTCCCTCTTCATCTGTGGCCAAGGAGACCATGGAAATAATAATCTTCCATAAGGAGGAGCCAAGAAACATAGAAAATAGTGTGTTATAGAGTACTTTAAAGAAGACATTCAGTTGTCTTGTAACATTTATTCAATGAAAAAGTCAGCTTATATGTTTTTTTACGTTGTATGTCATGTGCCTTTTTCTCCCAAGTTTCCCTCCAAAACTTAGTCTTCAGTTTTTTTAGCAGATTTTTCAACATTTGCTTTGTTGGGGATTGATTGTCTTTTAATTATCCTGTTTGGAATCCATAGAGCTTCTTAAAAGTCTCCGTATGTTTTATCACTTTGTGTAAATTCTCAACCAATACTTTTTCAAATATTGATTATACCAATTCTTTCCTATACTTTGGGATTCTAGTTCCATGTACATGAAACAGTTTTAGCAAGCCTCCTGTATCTCTTAAGCAGTTCTTTCTCCTTCCCTTGCATTAATATAAATATTCTGTTGACTTATTGTTCAGTGTACTAATCCTCTTTATCTAAATTACTGCCAAATAATCTATAATTTTCCATCTTGTATTTTCCCAACTGGTATACCAAGCTAAGCCACTATCAACAGCCTCAGAATATGAGTTCTATCCATGTCTGCTTTTGGCTCTAGATAGTTGCTTTTGCTTTGCTGAAATGGCAGTGAACCAAGACCAGGTATTTAGGGAATTATTATTTATTTATTTAGTCTTAAAATTTTTTCACTGCTCCAAGATTCATTGTTTATGCCCCATACCCAGTGCCCCAGGCAATACATGCCCTCAGTACCCACCACCAGGCTCTGCCAACCCCCTACCCCCTCCCCTCCAAGACCCTCAGTTTGTTTCTGAGTCCAAAGTCTCTTATGTTTCATCTCCCTCCCTGATTTACCTCACTTCCCATTTACTTTCCTTCTCCTACTGTCTTCTATATTACCCCTTATGCACCACAAGTAAGTGAAACCATATGATACTTGACTTTCTCTGCTTGGCTTATTTCACTCAGCATAATCTCTTCCAATCCAGTCCATGTTGCTACAAAAGTTGGGTATTTATCCTTTCTGATGGAGGCGTAGTATTCCATTGTATATATGTACGACATCTTCCTTATCCACTCATCTGTTGATGGGCACCTTGGCTCTTTCCACAGTCTGGAGATTGTGGCCATTGCTGCAATGAACATTGGGGTACATATGGCCCTTGTTTTCACTACATCTGTATCTTTGGGGTAAATCCCTAGTAGTGCAATTACAGGGTCATATGGTAGCTCTATTTTTAATTTTTTAAGGAATCTCCACACTTTTCTAAGGTGGACGCACCAACTTGCATTCCCACCAACAGTGTAAGAGAGTTCACCTTTCTCCACAGCTTCTCCAACACTTGTTTCCTACAAGACCAGGTGTTTAGTGCAGGAGTTGAACTTTGGATCATGGGCTGCTTACCTGTTTTTGTAAATAAAGTTTTATTGAACATAGACCCACTCATTTTTGTGTGTTTTCTGTGGTTGCTCTTGTTCAACATCAAAATTGAGTCATTGCTTTAGAGACTGCCTGGTCTGAAGACCCAAATATTTGCTATCTGACCTTTACAGAACCTGTTTTAGTGGACGTGTGGTGAATTGAGGGCCCCACTGGGCCAATAGCTTTGCCTTAGGTGGCAGAGTGAAAGACAGTTTTTTCTGAGACCAGGATGACTACATTCTTGAGTATACCATCTCTCTGTGATAACAGATGATTTTGGAAGCCCTTCCCAGTTTGTTAGTCATTGAATATGAATTCATCCACTCAAAAATGGGAGTATGAGGCAAGAGTTTGCCACATCCTTCATGGGTCAAGTGTGCAGTTTTGATAAGTGTGTTCGGTATTAAACTAGTAGCTGCTTTTCAAAATGAGGGTAATTGGTAGTTATGCCAGGGAAGCCACAAGCCCTAATTTCCAAAGGGTACCTCCAGGTGGAGGCTGTGTTCCACTGGAGGCTCTAACTGGCAAATCACCCATCGGAGTCTGCCCCGTTTACAACAACCAAGAGCCTAATAGGCTCTGGGTTTCTATTTTTGGTGATAAGGGATCAAGGAAACAGCAGTTTTTCTTTGGCCAGAAAAATCGAGACATGTGATTCCATGCAGAAAGCTCCTGAATTTTTAGGGTTTATCAGCATCTCCTGCTGGTAGAAGTGTGACAACACCAACACCAGTTCCTCTTCCTGGGTTCTGTTCCAAGGGTTCTACTTTTTCATGTTCGTCTGTGTTCAACTTTCAACAATTTGTTAACAATTTAATTGGCCTCACATAATTCACTTGTACGTTGGCTGCATTTTCTGCTATGCTTTGCCCCAGGTAAATCCATGCTTTTGTCTCATCCCTTCTTAGTGATGCCATATTCCCTTCAGGTGAATAGTTTCTGTGTGATCCCAGTTTCTGTGTGTCACTGTAGTTAGTCTGTGCTATTCTTGTATGTTTTTTTAAGCAGAGACTTATCTATAAGATAGTTTTGATGAAGATAAAATCATTTATTTGGAATTTATGTATGCATTTATTAATGAGGCAGATCTATTGTGGATCTACACCTATCAGTCATCATAACAATGAAATGAGACAACTTGGTTAAACTCAATACAAGACAGAGGGTGGGAGTAGGAATCAAATTGATATTGATTATCAATTAATCCTTCAAGCCTATGAATTAATATATAACTTTAAATATGTTTAACAACCAGAAATATTTAAATAAACTTGACTAAATTCTAGTGGTGAACAAATTTTAGTTTTCTAATCTTTATTTCCTTTCTCCCATTCCATTTCAGTGTATACATCATATATGTGTTCTGCTTTTTCACCCCCAACTACATTTGTTTGGTTTTACAGATTTGCCCAGACTTAATTTAGTAAGAGGTCAGTTCAAAAGAATAAAATTGTATCAAAGGATGATTGCATATGAACAGGTAGCTAGCTACCTTGCAAGTAAAGAGAAAAGTGACATATTCGGTAAACTTCTTGGAACAATGTGAACCAAAGGGGTTTGGGACAAGTATGTGTTGTTAGGACAATATGCCCCCATTCCTTCTTTAAGCTCTTATTTCTGAGAGAAATTGGGAGTAATTCTATTCCTCTAGCAAGGTTGCTATTTTAATTGCTGAATGGGATATAAAAGATTTTAAAGGAAATTAACAAAGACATTTTGGCATATACCTATCACAAAGGTCATATTGGGTCAGCTCTAATAATTAGTAATGCCCACCTATTGCTTCATTGCCCAATACTTCAATTATTTTAATTGTTTCTCAATCATGTTACCTCACAAAACCATTACTCGCTATAGTGAAACTGACAGCGCATCATTAATATTCATACCAAAGAGAGAGGGAGGCAAACCAAGAAGCAGTCTTAACTATGGAGAACAAACTGAGGGTTAGCAGAGGGGAGGTGGGTCAGGGGATGGGTGATATAGGCGGTGGAGATTTAAGGAATGCACTTGTTGAGGTGGGCACTGGGTGTTGTATGTGGAAATGTTGAATCAGTATATTGTACACTTGAAACCAATATTATACTGTATTTTAACTAACTGGAATTTAAATAACCAAAAAGAATCATACCAAAGAGGGATTGATTTGTAAGAAATGGCCTTATAAATCATTTTCTCAAATATTTTGCTTACTACATAGCTTTAGAGTCATTGAAACTTCTTTTCAGGCATATGCACGCACATTGAACCATTTGGGGAATTTCAAGTTGACTTCAAACTTCAATTTTCAAGTTGACTTTCAATTTATGACTTTTACTTATTCCTTAAAAGTAAGACTACACAAATAGGGGACAGTAAACATAATAATAGTGTATTTGATAGCTTCTTAATCTCCTGAAATTAAACTGGCTGCATGCCATTTATGGTTGAAACTTGTGGATACTGTACTTATTTGAACACCAAAGATCCCTGAAAAACAGTATGTTATTATGAATGGAAATTGAAAATTTAGCAAGTCTTAGTGGGCAATGGTGTGTGCAGAGATAGCAAAATCATTATCTCAGACCCTCCGCCGATAGTGTTCAAAGACAATCCGTGGTGATTTCTGAATTCCTTGGGGAACTGGAGTTACTGCATTGGGCTACTTTGATACTACTCCATAGTGTTGTACATCTGGAAGCAACATGGCAAAGAGAAAGTTTTGCTGGTATGAGGGAGGAGTAGGGGCCAAAAAGGAAAAACAAATTTAAAAAGTTTTAATTCCAAAGGAATAGAGGATTTAAAAAAATTCCTTCTGTTACTTTACGCTACTCCTGCCACTCTCAATAGCTTAGTTGGTCTATCTGCAGAGTATAGATAAAAATATTTGCTTCCTGTATCTTCAAATACAATCTGTAGTTCAAATACAATCTGTAAGATTCTTAAAAGGAGTAGAAGTTCTAAAGGTTTGTATATTAGAGGAATGTGGCTATTGTCTAATTTAAATTATTCTGAAAATGAAGCCCATTCTCCATAACACAATATTGAATTTAACTGTAGAAAAAAATTTTAAGGAGATATTGTCAGAATAATGTGTTTTCTTCAAGAAAAAATGAACAGTAGCTTCCCTGAAATGATTAATATTTACAGGATAACAAAAACTAACATTATTAAAACTTAATACCTCTATGTTAATTTTTAGTAATTTGTTGAATTTTCAAAGACTTGCAATTTTTTAACTACAAAATTGTGTATTTCTTGATGAACACCTGAGAGAGATAGGCAAATGGCTAGATGATACTATTCATGTAGAAGATACTTTATTAGTTTGTGAACAAGCCAGTAGCAGTCATATTTTTGCAGGAGGTAGAAATATAAAACTTACATATGTGTTCTGAGCCTTTCTCTTTCATGTATTTCAGTTTTGAATACATATGGGTTCTCTTTCCCTTTTCTGTTATATTTGAGGTAAAGTCAAAGACATTCATTAGGAAAATAATAGAATTTATGACTTTTACTTATTCCTTAAAAGTAAGACTAAACAAATAGGGGACAGTAAACATAATAATTTAAGGTTGACAAATTGAGTATTTCTCAAAAATATAAAACCTCTTCAGATATAACTTACATGAATTATGTCTACCTACTCCCCCCAAAAGATTCATATGCTGAAGTTCTAACGTCCCTGGACCTCACATGGTGATTGTATTTGGCGATAGGGTCTTCTTAAAAAAAATTATTTATTCATTGTAGAGAAAGAGTGGGAGGGCGGAGAGGAGGAAGAGGCAGAGGGAGAGAGAGAATCCGGAAGCAGACCCCCCACTGAGCACTGAGCCTGCTGATGACGATGATGATGATGATGGTGATGATGATGATGATGATGAAGATGATGCAGGGCTGGATCCCAGACCCCAAGGTCATGGCTTGAGCCAAAATCAAGAGCCAGCCACTTAACTGAGTGAACCACCCAGGCACACCTGGAGATAGGGTCTTTAAAGAGGTATTAAGTTAAAATGAGGTCTTTAGTGTGGGCCTGGCCTCCTATGACTGTTGTCCTTATAACAAGGGGGAATTAGGATGTGGATAGATATAGAGGGAATAGATACAGAGGGAATAGATACAGAGGGAATACATGTGAAGACACAGGAAGAAGACTGCTATCTGCAGGGCAAGGAGAGAGACCTCATTTTGAGCTCAGCATTCCAGCCTCCAGAAATATGAGAAAAGACTTATTAAAGCCATTCAGTCCATGGTGCTTTGTTACACCAGCCCTAGAAAACTAATGCAAAACTCGAGTAAATATGCTAGATTATTGATATGAATGAATGAGTGAGAACAAATGATGTGCACTAAAGAGGAACCAGAAGTTAAACTGCATGGAATTTAAGCCTAGCTAATAATAATCTTCATCATTACTTGTCAGATGTGACAGACACAATTCAAATATAGGAACTATCCTATTGATTTCTCACCAAAATCCTGAGGTAGTTACTTTTAACTTCCCTATTTTATGTATAAAGGAAACTGAAGTATGTGGATCTTAAGCATTTTGTCCAAATAAGAGATAAATGATTTAGGTAGATTGTATAGCTAGGCAATCAAACAATAAATTTTTTACTATCCAGTGACATATTAAACCCAAGTTAAATGATCTCTCATTTTGGAGATTATCATAAGACATTACATATATAGCTTCTGGGAACAAGTTGTGAAAAAGAAATATTAATTCAATTAATATAATGTTTTTTTGGATCATAGAGAATTTTTCTGTATGTGTATTTGAGGATGTATATTTAGATGATGTGTAATAACATATGAATTATACTTTTTATACTGTTTTAAGCAATTTTCTCAAGTCACTCAAATACCTCCTTTCTTTACAGTAAATCAATGTCAGAGATGTTGAATATTCCTAATATTTTGTGAATACAGGATATACTGTGTGCTGACAATGTACTTATATGCCATTTTGATCTTGGAGTTCTGCATTTGTAATTGTGTTATTTTGTAAAAAAGGAAGAAAAGAGGGTAGGAAGAGAAGCGAAAAATGGTAATGAGGGAGAGAAGGTAGGAAAAGACAGAAAACCAGAGTACACATGCTCACTTAAGAGTATGTTTATGTCTTTTTAGACATTAACTACACTAAATGTAAATATTGATTGTGAAATGAATACACTATTTTTAAAAAGAACTTGAAAGTTTTCTTATCTCTTTCCTTAAAATGAAGACAGTAGAGTAAAGGAAGATTTACAAGAAAACAATCATATGGAATATAGGAAAGACCAAGAAAAATACACCTCCTCTTTCCATTTATTATATAAAAAAATAATCCTTTGTGAACCTCACTGCATTTTGGGGATAAAACACAAGGAAATACAGGCCTCAGAAGTACCTCTCCAGTTCAAAAAGCACAGTTTAGTAATTTTAGTTATACAAGTAACTAAATTTTTAGGAAGATTCTACTTCACACTACTAGATAAACTTTATAAATGAAACCACATGGAATTAGTGCATGAGGAAATAAGATAAACATAAGGAAAATAGACTCATTTTGTGAGAAATTGGAAAGTAAGAATGGGGGATTTTTCCTACTTATTTTCACAAGTAAACTTGTGAAAAGATGAGAGTATATATTGTAGATTAAAAAAAAATTCCTTGGAGATTCAAGTTTACAATCTACAAAGCAGACAACTAAAACAACAACATAAAGGATAACTTGAGCGGTCCTTTAAGAAAAAAAATGATCGTATGAGAGAAAAGATGAGAAGTACTGAGAAAAGAGAGCAGTGTAAACAGAAAATGAATGTGTCTGCTGAAGATGTAACATGAAAACAAGCTTTAACTCTATAGCTAAAGAAAACTGCTCTGGGGATAAAATAAGAAGATCAAGTTATGGACCTTACGTATCAGTGGTGTCAACTGACAAACTATGAACTACCATCCAGGCTCCACTAGGCTTATGCCCAGGCCCCCATTGAGCATACAAGATGGACATCTGAATCATAATTGTGAACACTGGATGATACTTCCCACAGACATGAGACACAAAGTACTGGAGAAAAAGCAGGATTTAGAGAGGTCGAAGTGAATGTGGGAAAGTGAATGTATAAACTTCCAAAGCCAAAGGAAATCACCTTATTAACGGCCAATAGTGGTATAGTTGTATTAATTTTTATGTTGAGGAAATTCAAAATATCCTGAAATCCATGATTTAATTTCTGAAAGCTGTGGCATTCTTCACAAATCCTGTATATGTTTTGGTTTTGTGTACAGAAAGTGACAACATTTCAAAACTCTGAAAATGTGCTTTTTTTTTTTTTTTTTTTCAGAATTTTGTGGCGCATACTTTTTGTTTTATCCATGGAATGGAGTTTCTGTATTTAAAGAACTGTAAGTACTCAAGTGATCATTTCATTGAAAATTCACCACTATAGCAATATTTAGTTTGGGGACATGTAAACCTCACAGTATCTAGAACAAACAAACAAACAAATTGAGTTGGGACTCCTGTTGGTTAGAATACTAATTAGAGAAAAAAATTCCATACACCAGAAAACATCAAATTGACTTATCATTAGGAAATAACATAATTTGTATCCTCTGTTTAGCATGATATCAATGCCATTTGTAATCCTCTGTGCCAGAGTATCTTTGTTTAAATACTTTGTTCTGCTAATTCTTTGTTATGGTAACTGGAAGTTTTATGTATTAACCACCCTGTGCTTCAAGTTTCTTGAATATTTAAGAGTTGTGGGTACTGGTTGGAGCAGTATAAGACTGGTAGATTAAAGAGGGCTATGTATCTTCCTCTCCTCAAAAGGTGGAATCTATGTTCCCTCTTTGAGATCTGCAGTGTCCTGAAATCTTGACGCATAGGATGTGGCAAAAGTGATGCCGTGTTACTTTTGAACTTGGGCTTTAGGGTTTCTTCTGTTTTGGGGGGCACCTGGATGGCTCAGTTGGAAAAACATAGGACCCTTGATCTCAGAGTTGTGAGTTTGGACGCATGCTGGGTGTAGAGATGACTTAAAAATCTTCGAGAAAAAAATCTTCCACTTTCACATGCTTGGGTTATGTCCTCTTAGTACATAGTCTTGGTACAATTGGAAATTCAAACCATAAGTCAAAGGCTGGTGAGCGGGGATGGGGAACCAAAGTGCTCTGTTGCCCAGCTTCAGCTGAGCTTTCAGCAACAGCCAACGGCAACCGTTAGCCGTATGAGACCGTGATCTTCGGTATTGCAGCTCAATTGATCATCCAGGCAACAGTCCTCACAGCTGACACCACACGGAGCAGAAGAGCCACCCAGCTAGACCAGATGAACTCACAGAACCATGAAAAATAATAGATTGTTTTGTCAGTGAGTGGTTTGTTACATATCAATAAACATTGAACAGTGTCTGCCTGGTGGTAGGGTCTCATAACTTGTAGCTATTGTTATTTTAAAGTATGAGGTTTAGGTTCTATTCCATTCTAAACCCTCTATAGAGTTCATGGCACCTGATAATTCTATGTAATCAATAAAGTCCTATGGCCACAGAATAATTAAGGAATAGAGCTGTATTTCAGCTGTATTCCTCCACTGAATTCCCCTCTTGCATATCTATCATTCCATGTTTGCAAATCCCTCCTAAGATTTTAGCCTAGGTCATTAGTGTCTTTCTGTTCTATAGAATGTGATTGTGTTCTTTCTCTGAACTTGTATAGCTTATGCTTTCTAGGGCTATTAAAAGAACTTACCACATATTTTGCCTCTGATTCTAGTTGCTTTTATTTTACTTGCTTTATTAAAATTTTAAGGGAAATATCTATCAGTTTTCCTTTAAATTAAAACAGTTTTTTAGAGCAGTTTTAAGTTTACAGCAAAATTGAGGGGAAGATAAAGAGATTTCCCATATATCCTTTCCCCATACAGAGACTATGTCACTTTTATTGCTTTTTATAGAGACTGATATGCAATAGTGGCCAATACCTTCCCTTGCCTATCTTTCTTATACATAAAAATTATTCTTAATGTCTTATTTGAGGATAATTAAATTTGTCTTTAATCATTGTCTTGTCCTCTGGCTGTTATTTTCGATCCCTAAAGTGTGCTATTATGGAAAGCAATGAGCCTATAGTTAAGATGCTAGAATTCTATCCTGGACATTAGCTGACCATAGCTTTTAAGTCAAATAACTTCCCTGGATAAGGGTTTCCCAACTATGAAGTGAGGGATCAAACTGGATAATTTTTAATAACTCTCAGCTAAATAAGTTTGATCTATTATATTTAGAGAAAGTGGAGTGACTACTTAAGCAGTCATTGTAGTAATGAACCAAAAGTGGAAAATCAACAAGATAACATATTTTTCATAAGTAAAAAGGAACTTTAATTATATAATTTCCTATATTTTACTTTTTAGTTATAGCTAAATGCTACCTATAGAGAGAGTTTCTCACAATCTATTATGTTTGTTTTGCTTAGGAATGGGCTCCCTATTTCTACAAATAATTCATACACACACACACACACACACACACACACACACACATATATAAATTTTGGAGTTCTCTTCCAACAATGATATAATATTCCTTTCCAAGACCTTATCTTTAATGACTACCAGAAATCCCTTTCCCAATACTTATTGATCCCAGGGTAATTTAAATATGATAATGGAAATACAGTAAAATTCAGAAGACTATACGGACAGTAGGAAGAATAATGGTTATGCTGTCACAAGCTTCCTCTTAATTTTGCTCTCCTCCGATTATCATGTTGAACTCAAAGACATATAGTTGGTACTGTATTGTTTAGTGACTTTGTCTTATGTTTTGGTATTCAAACTTTGCACCTTCACCTTTGAAGAAGGCTTTGCCAAAAGTTTACTCTGCAGGTGACTGGGTGCTGTAGGACTGGTGATGGGCACAATGAGATCAATTTAAAGCTGTCTATTGATTAAACAAACAGATGTTCATCATTCACCAGATATTGGCCATCCAAGTTACCCTGCAGGTAGGGCTTTGATAAAGGATATAAAACAAAATGTTCTGCTTTTATTTTTTATTTATTTTAAAAAATATTTTATTTATTAGAGTTTTTATTTATTAGAGAGACAAGAAGCAGGGGAACAGCAGAGGCTGAGGGAGAAGCAGACACCCTGATGAGCATGTTGACCCAAGCAGGGCTTGATCATGACCTGAGCCGAAGGCAGATGCTTAACAGACTGAGCCACCCAGGTACCCCAGTTTCTGCTTGTATTTTGAAATGTATAAACATCAGGCATTTATTTATTTATTTGTTTGTTTGTTTATTTATTTATTTTAGATTTTATTTATTTATTTCACAGAGAGAGAGAGAGAGAGAGATACCAAGTAGGCAGAGAGGCAGGCAGAGAGAGTGGAGGAAGCAGGCTTCCTGCTGAGCAGAGACCCCCGATGTGGGCCTTGATTCCAAGACTCTGAGATCAGGACCTGAGCCAAAGGCAGAGGCCCAACCCACTGAACCACCCAGGCGTCCAACAGCTGGCATTTATATGTTAATTAGTTCTCATCACTATATGGTAAATGTATTTGAAATGACTTTATTTGCAAATGAATTCATATTTATAAATTACATGTAAGTATTCATATTTTTCAAATATGAGGATACTAGCTTATTCTTGTCCCCTCCAAAATTACTAAAATATAAAGTTTGCCAAATCCATATAACACAGATCTAAAATATTCACCTGCCCACACACATGCTATGTTAACTCTTTAAAATACTTAGCAGTCAATATTAAGCTAATTCTGATGTCTGGATATTTTTCTCAGAATTAATAGGTCATGATAGAGTACAACTATTCTAAGTGCTGATTTAAAAAATGTTTCTTAGTAACTATAAACTTTTTAAATAACCACTTAATGTTCAGTTTAACTTACTTAGGAAAATTCTTGCTAATATATCCTTATTGAATGCCTCTTAAATGTTATCACTTAGCAAAGGTGAGTCTAAACTCGGGACAACTGTGTTTCTTCATGGAGTGTTTGGTTTTGTCTGGAGACAGTTTTGATTCTCATGTGTGTGTGGCTGCTACTGACATCTAGCAATGAAAGAAAATCAAGATGCTATTAAACACTCT
Source organism: Spilogale gracilis (assembly GCA_004023965.1). Taxonomy (NCBI): domain Eukaryota; kingdom Metazoa; phylum Chordata; class Mammalia; order Carnivora; family Mephitidae; genus Spilogale; species Spilogale gracilis. The sequence goes on along the minus strand of PITA01009189.1, from coordinate 12,157 downwards.
GTAATATATAGGAAAATCCACAGAACAAACAATTATTCAAACCCAAATGTCAATACAGCCAGGTTTATGAAATACTTATTTGGCATTATAAAAAGGAAAATGTTCTTTGAAGGCTTAGGAAAACTATTTTTCTTTCTTTTTATTTAGCTATCAAAGTGATACGCTTTTATACCATAACAGTGCATTTCAAAATATGACACAGATCAATTACTATGAAACATCAGAAAATGTGCTATTTGTAAGTTGGTAAATAAAAGTCTAGTATTTCAATATTGGGAATTTTCTTTTTACTGTTAAAATAATCCAATTGAAATACTAAAACTGGCTTGATGATACTATTCATCCATCAAGAAAAAATGAAATCTTGCCATTTGCAATGTATGGATGGAACAAGAGGGTATTATGCTAAGCAAAATATGTCAGAGAAGGACAATTACCATATGATCTCACTCATATGTGAAATTTAAGAAACAAAACAGGGTTGTAGGGGAAGAGAGGAAAAAATAAGACAAAAACCAGAGAGGGAGACAAACCATAAGAGACTCTTAAGTCCCAGGAAACAAACTGAGGGTTGCTGGAGGGGAGAGGGTTGGTTGGATGGTATTAACTAGGTGATGGCATTAAGGAAGGCAGGTGATATAATGAGCATTGAGTATTATATAAGACTGATGAGGGTCTCTTGGGTGGCTCAGTTGGTTGAGCGACTGCCTTCAGCTCAAGTCATGATCCCGGAGACACAGGATCAAGCCCCACATCGGGCTCCGCTCAGCGGGAAGCCTGCTTCTCCCTCTCATTCTCCCTGCTTGCATTCCCTCTCTAGCTGTGTTTCTCTCTGTCAAATAAATAAAATCTTTAAAAAAACAAAAAAAGACTGATGAGTCACTGAACTTTACCTCTGAAACTAATAATATACTCTATGTTAATAATTGAATTTAAATTAAAAAATTTTGACTTAATGAGATTTTCCTGATAAAAATTCCCATGTTGGGGCACCTGGGTGGTTCAGTAGGTTAAGCATCTGCCTTAGGCTCAGGTCATGATCCTGGAGTCCTGGGATTGAGCCCTACATGGGGCTCCCTGCTCTGAGGGCAGTCTGCTTCTCCCTCTCCCTCTACCCCTCCCCCTCTACTCATTCTCTCAAATAAATAAATAAAATCTTTAAAAAAAATTCCCCATATTGTTTTCATCAAATATTTTTCTCCCTTCCTCTAAACTATTTTTTAAATGTGCATAGCTAGTATTATTTTACTCCTAGACTATACTCATTAGCTGGTAAAGTAAAATGCTTTAAAGAGGGAGCTTTAAAAACTGAGCAAATGGTTTATAAGAAGTAAGCAGACCAAAGGGACAATAAATGCAATATAGAATTTATTAAGTGCCATTAATCATCAGTATTTGAGGCAAGATAGCCAGAGAAACAACTTCAAATTCACTAAGAATTCAATTTCTTCTTTTTTTTCTTTTTTTTAAAGATTTTATATTTTATTTGACAGAGACAAGAACACAGCTAGAGAAGGAACATAAGCAGGGGGAGTGAGAGAAGAGTGAGGGAGAAGCAGGCTTCCCGCTGAGCAGGGAGCCCGATACGGGGCTTGATCCCAGGACTCCTGGATCATGACCTGAGCCAAAGGCAGACACTTAACAACTGAACCACCCAGGCACCCCAAGAATTCAATTTCAAAACTAAATTATAAAAATTCAAAATTCAAAAAATTAAAACCAAATTATATATTCTTTATACTTATGCACATGTTATTATGGATTATCATGCTCTAAGTCTTTTTTACTGAACAAAGTAGGGCATGCAGTAGACATTCAACATAGGATTGAATGAATTCAAATTATATATGTGTTCTAATCTTCCATTGCTCATTCATCTTTAGCACACTTATATTTTTAAATTTTATCGAAGAATGACGTTTCCCTTTCATGAGAAAATTGGACATTACCAACCAGACACATCTGTCACTTACGCTGCCATTTCTAATTCTGCTTTTGAAACCCTGTAGAGTTATGGCTTCAATTGAAGTATATGTTCTTTTCAACATATAAATTGCACCCTCGTGGATAACTTTCTGTGCAGTCTCACTTGCATGAGTTGATTGTGATCTGCAGCTATGGTGATTTTCACAGAGATGAAAGTCTTATAATGGGCTTTCAAATGTCAGAATTTACCTGTGGCAGTGTATTGACTAATGATCATGGAAGAAAAAAAAATAAAAATTGGATATAAAAGAGCAGTTTTTCACTTAAGAAAAACCACTTCCACATATGGGAAAAACTGTAATTGATCATAACATTAGTAGTATACTTTATGCTGCTTATTTCTCTTTTAAAATTAAAGTGTTGGAAGCTATTTCTGACATAGCTCAGATTGCATATAGATCAGCAATACAGCATTGATGGAGGTGATCAGTATGGATAACTGTATCAGTTAACTCAGTAAGGAAGCTTTCTACACACCAGGAAATCTTACAGATTCTACTGGATGACAATATTCCTAATTTTCTTGGCTGTACAACATTCTAGAGGAAGGACCCTCTTAAATCCCAAATGTCAGGTAATTGCTACTTACTTGGACTTTTTGGTGTCCTATGTATTTTAGTTGGATAGTTTCAAGCAGATTAAATATTTCTGAAGTTTCTGCTGCAATGAGTCTGTCATCACCAGACTATTCTGAATGTAAATAAATTTCTTCTTTTAGATCGAGTATGCACAAAATCAGAAGATGTCTGTGGAAAAATGCTAACGAATGTGAAACATTTTTTGATTGTTCCCTAGAGACTGCATGTAACAACTTAGTTGTGTGGTTTTTATTTTTTCATTTCCTCCATCCTTTTATTGATCTTTAGAGGATATATATGCTAACATCAAACAGTAAACAACCCAGTCCACTGGGTGGCACTTCAAAAGATCTGATTTTGTAAAGTAAAACGCTCCAGAAACTATTTTCTCTGAGACACTGTACTTGTGACTTGAATAATCCATTCCTTACTGACAATGGTTAATCGAAGCAAAGGTCTCTACATCTGCGTGAGCTGCCTCCCCTGTCCTCTGGACACAGCACTTCTCCACTTTGTCATATCTCCATTTGGTCAATGGGATATTGACAGAGTGACACTTTGTGGATTTGGCAGCGGCATTAAGAGTTTTCACATGCTGCTTATCTGCTTGTACGACTGTGACCTATAAAGAGAAAAATCTGCTTTAATTAGCTGCTCCTCCCAGGAGATGGTGCAAACATGTGGGAACCCAAACTAGAAGCCTGCATCCAACATGAAATGCAGCCTTAAATGAAAGCCACTCAGACCACATGCAATGTTGATGCAATCTGTTTGTTGTTTAAAGTTACTGAGTTTTGGAGCGATTTGGTTTTCTGGTAACTGGGACAATAGGTGACCAAGACATGCCCTTCAAACAGTCTGTTTTAAGTACAAAATGAACAGTGTCTAAGTAGCTTTGAATTACAAATTTTAAAACCAAATTTATCTTAATTTACCCTGATAATAAGGAAACCCATAGAATTCACTTACCATTAATGTATTTAATTTGAAAGAAAATGATACATCTTATTTATGTGTGCTCTCTTTAGTAAGTGTGACCTTCTAAAAGTCTGTGTTCAGTCTTACCTGAAAGATCCTAAATTTGAGAGTAGGATTTATTTTGTCCATAACTAATGACAGGCTTTATAAACAAAATAAATATAACAGATGTTTCTGAATGATTAATTTAAATATATATAAAGGGATATAAGTAATATGAAACGATCTCCTATTTAAAATGGAACAAATGTAAGGGCACCTGGGTGGCTCAGTCTGTTAAGCTTCTGCCTTCAGATCAGGTCATGATCCCTGGGTCCTGGGATGAGCCCTCATCAGGCTCCCTGCTCCAGGTGGGGAGACTGCTTCTCCCTCTCCCCCTGCCTCTATTCCTGCTTGTGCCTGCTCACTCACACATGCACGTGTGTTTTATTTTTGCCAAATAAATAAAATCCTAAAAATTGAACAAATACAGATCTTAGTAATTTTGTGAAGTTTAGTTATAAAGATATATATACATAAATATTTGCAAGCAAGTATATATTTTCATATGCTACTATTTTTCTCAATAGCTTTAGTCGAATTGAATCATAATCATGAATATACAGGTCTAATCATAGTAATATGTAATTACCATATATGTGTGTGTGTATATGCACACACATGTATTTTAAGTGTGGTGAAAAACTACATGATTTAAATTCAGATCAGTATTATTTGATTAAAAACATCATTTTATAGAGGATTATAGCATCTCTATGTAAGCATCTGTTTATCCATGCTATCTGACAAATGCAAATGCATCACTAAATTAAAACCTTTATTCTTCAATGTTAAACTGCAACTTTACAGTGGTTTTAGAAATATGAAATTTGTCATTTTGCCAATTTTTTTGCTATCTGAGAAAAACATTACTTTTAGAGAGCTGCATTTTTATTTTACAATAAAACATTTGAGTTATGACTTTAATAGAACCATTCTTTTTTTTAAAAAAAAAAGATTTTTTATTTATTTGACAGAGAGAAACACAGTCAGAGAGGGAATACAAGGAGGGGGCATGAGAGAGGGAGAAGCAGGCTTCCCACAGAGCAGGAAGCCCGATGCGGGGCTTGATCCCGGGTGTCCGGGATCATGAACTGAGCCGAAGGCAGTCACCCAACCAACTGAGCCACCCAGGCACCCCTAATAGAACCATTCTTATGTGTAATTTGATATGAACCTATCTTATAGACAAAAATAAACCTGAGATCTAGATGTATGATACATTGGAATTAAGCATATATTTACGTTGCTCAGTCTCCTGGGAGCAAGCAGAAAAGCAGTCAGAGGTACTTGTCTAGGTAACTTTAATAATATTTTGACCCCAATAAGAAAAAAAAAATTCTTTTGAGTAATGTGATCTGTAGCAATTCTTTACTTCAGTTATCTAAGATGAAAGTTGGAGTCTTATGTACTGTAATAGAAAAAGCTTAGAAAATCTATTTCATGCTCTCAAACAGACAATCCACAGATAATCACGGTTCACTGTCAGAAATATTGCTTTAACCCGCATTTCCTATATAATATCTTAGTACCATCAAAAATGATATTCTCTAGCAGTCAGGTCTCCAATGATTGTGGTCAGCTACAGGAAGGAAAATGTCCAAATGTATTGTCAAAAAAAAAAATACAAAGTGAGAGTTTGGAAATAATGTTAAATGATTTCAACAAATGTATAATATTACAAATCAAGTTTAGCTATAAATAAAGTTGTGCATGTAATGGTTGAAAAAATATTTAAAGATTTTTCTTTTTGTCAGAGAAATAAAATACCAGAAATACAAGTGAGGTATTGACAGAAAATAAACACTAAAAACCTTGAGGGATCAAATGCTGGAAAAAATCCAAAGTAAAAAGATTTAAAAAGATGATCAGTTTAAGCTAAGGAAGAATCATTATGAGTTAGGACAGAGCAAATTCATTATGAAATAATTACTGAATATTTTCCATGGATGAAAACTTTGTTACAATGCATGTTTTAGGACAAGTATTTTCTAGAAGTGATGGTTTTATTTTTTCTGACTAGGTAGGAGAATTTTACTTCATGTACTATAGAAGATTACATATTAAGGAGGATATCCTGCTACAAACACATGTACATCCTAAAGAAATGGCAAAAACATACGTGTAAATTTAAATCAAAGACAATGTTTTATAAAGCAAAGAATAAGAGAAAGAGAATACAAGAGGAAAAGGAAGAGAAAGAAAGCAAGAAAAAGCAGTGGAGGGGAGGAAAAAAAGAAATCTAAATTTCTAAATTCAATCTCTTGTTGAACAAAAGTAACAGTGTTCTTAATTGAGCTGGCTGACCCCAGAGCCATGCACATAGAAAGTAAACTAAAAGAATTGAAGTAAATAGGTGCTACTCTCTCTCGTACATAAATATAATCCCAGAAGGAGAATGAGATAAATGCAGGACAATATTTTCAAAGCAAATGAGATTTTAAGAATGATTTATTTGATAGCTTTCTTCAAGTCCGTTCTTCTGCACTCTATTGTGCGAATTTTTTCCTCTTCCACAATTAGTAGTGTACCCTGTTTTGTGATTTATTTGGTGATTAGCCAGTCTTTGTAGGATTGTCTTTATTCAAATATATAAAATACTTGAGAAGTATATGCTGACATTCTCTCAGGACGTTTCTGATATAATTGTCTTTCCCTATGCCTATACCTTATGTTACAGGCTGATCATTTATTGACAGAAACTTCTTTGGCCTGGGAAAAATTACATTTGGTCAGTATTTTTTATGAGATTGTTTCAGTTTGCTGATGAGAGCTGACCAACATCTTCAAAATTTTCCACTTGGGGTATGGCTTACTATAGCGAGTAGAAATATTCAAAGGTTTGTCTCACTCATTCTTTCATTGAAGTTGACTGTCTCTGAACATGTCCAAAGGAAGGAGACTTGGGGCACCTGGGTGGCTCAGCTGGTTAAGCGTCTTCCTTTGGCTCAGGTCATGATCTCTGGGTCCTGGGATTGAGCCCTGCATCGGGCTTTGGGCTCAGCAGGGAATCTGCTCCTCTCTCTCTGTCTCTCTCTGTCTCTCTCTGTCTCTCTCTGTCTCTCTCTCTCTCTCTCTCCCCCCCCATCACCCATGCTCTCTCACTCTCTCTCTCTCTAATAAATTTTTAAAAAATTAAAAAAAATTAACAGAGGAAGAGCCTTGGTAAACCTTTCAAGATGTCTGGAAGAGGAGAGGAAAACAAATGGCTGAGGGAAATTTCAGTGTGTGGTGTTTGCATATACGTATATACATATAAACAACAATATGCAAATAGGAGACACTTAAATATGTTCAAACTGACTTTAATGATCTGGCTGATATTTGAGAAAGCAATTGGTGAGAATAACTTGCATTTATTAAGAGTGAGCTGTACGTATTGACTTTCCTCCAAGAAGCACAGCAGGTAATGGGAGCAAAATAGAGTAACTTCATAGTGAGGAAACTGGTATACACTATGTCAGGCTGGGGTTCAAAATTCGTATTGAAATTGATTAGTCATATTGACAATAGACATCTTTGATGTGATGAAAATAACATTTTGGCTTTGTGATCTTTGTCCCCCCAAACCCATAATACCACTTCCATCCTGAGGAAAAAACAAAACAAAACAAAACAAAAAACAAACCATGAGCCAAATCTCTACTGAGAGACATTCTATAATACACCTGACCTATATTCCTCAAAACTGTCAAGATCATCAAAAAGAGCAGTGTGAGAAACTCTCAAACCAAGAGGAGCCCAAGGAGACATGATGAGTAAATGTAATGTGTTGTGGATATTAAACAGATATTTAAATTTCACTTTTTCCTTGTGAGGAAGAAGTGACATCAATAGCTAAAAATAAGACTAGAGAAAAATTTTATTATAAAGTTGAATTTGAGGACAAGAATGCTTGTGCAATGTAAAATGCTTGACAAATGTAACAAAGTAATAGAATATCTGAAGTTGCTGGCCATGAAAATAGGATGCCTTTTTTACTAAATTATGTAGGCATACAGGCTGTGGAGCAGGTCTTGACACATGTGGGGGCCCATAGAAGTTTTGGATCTGCGAGTTATGTAATGTAAGAATTTAGTGTTCTGCAAGAGTTAACACCAAAATGATGGAACCTGGATAAGAGAAGAATGTTTTTAATCCAACATAAATTTCTATTCATCCATATCAACAATCTATGTTCCTAATTTCAATGAGTATTATCGTATACTTCTCCATCAGTACTGAGCTGTACGTTTTTATTTTTGATAATTTGCTAATCTTGTGTGTCATACTCCTTAGTTTACATTATCTTGCTTACTGTTAAAATAGACAAGATCTCGGGGCACCTGGGTGGCTCAGTTGGTTGGGCGACTCCCTTCAGCTCAGGTCATGATCCTGGAGACCCAGGATCGAGCCCCACATCGGGCTCCTTGCTCAGCGGGAAGCCTGCTTCTCCCTCTCTCACTCCCCCTGCTTGTGTTCCCTCTCTGGCTGTGTTTCTCTCTGTCAAATGAATAAAATCTTAAAAAAAAAATAGTCAAGATCTCCATTCCCTTCAAAATCTATTAGTATCTCTTTTTCAAAGTTTAGAGATATATTTTTCAAATTTTGGTAAGATCCCTTCTATATTTTTCCATGTAAATCATAACTGGGATTTTAGGAGGTTATGTTTTCTGTCAGCCCTTCTTCAGTCAAAATCATCTACACTAGAGTGTATATTATTCAGGGTGTTTTTGGCATATGGCTATCATCCTTAGTTTAAAGCACATAGTTGTTTTGTTTAGTCATTTTACAGGTAATTTGTGCATCACAGGAGTAGACTAAAAAAAGAAGTCCTATACAAGTTTCTGTTTTCCAGATTTCACAATAAAACATTATTTTGAAAGTTCTGGCCAGTGTTTTATATCAAGTGTAATTATGAGAAAGTGGGAGATAGAATTATCAAACTTGTACTTAATACCATTTGAATCCAAAAGTTACATTGGAATTAATTAAAATATTCAGTTAGGTGTAAAATAAACCTAATCACATTCATAAATTAGGAAAAAATGATAAGAAATTTGTATACCTGGAGGGCCATAGGACATAATCTGTATGTAAATAGAATAGTAAATCCCCAGTATTTTGCATAAGCACTTTTCAGAGAGGTGAGCCACAGATTTTGCAATAATGTCAAATTCTATGATTGAAAAGCAATATAACCACTGGGGAAGTTAATATGAAAATGTTTTAAGATATGTTTTATAGTTCAAGAGAAATTGAACAGCAAGCATAGAATAGGGTGGTGTCAGATGATAGAACTTCTTTATTATGTTGAGAATTGTTATGAAAAAACTACTAAAAAAATAAAGACAAACAAAACCCAAAGACCTTAATAATGGAGAAAGGCATCATATTTTTGGGTGGGGATACTGAGTATAGTTAAGATGTCAAGTTTTTGGAAAACAATCAGGTTTAAGGTAATTTTGATAATTTTTAAGGAGAAATTTTATAAAAATGCTGAATTCTTGAAATAATACAAAGTTATTTTTTATTATAGAGTAGTCAAGATATAAAAGCAACTGTAATATATTGCAAATAGAAGATAATCAAAATAATAGGATTATCCTCAAACATACAGAGTGATAACTATAGCTGTATCAGCAAAACATCTTAATGTGCTATTATGTTGAAAGTATTATTCAACAACTGATGATAAAAATTAGGTAATTGTATTTTTGATCTAAACCATTATCAAAATACATTTAAATGGGTTTAAAGGTTACATATTAGTGGGTGTCTTTGTGTTTGACTATCTCTTATTATTTAAGGTGAAGGTTCCTTTCCTCAGAGGTGAGTAGATGTTTAGAACATACACCAACTTTTATAATGAATTACCAGGAAAAACAGAAAGGGTTTTAAAAGTATGTATTAATAAAGATACTTGAAATGGAATAAAATTTTATAAGTTTTCAGTAGGGTTCATGCTTTGTCTTGGACCAAATTAATTATATCGGGCAACAATGGAGACTGAAGATATTTTGATCATTTTAAATTCAAACACCATTACTGGCTATTAATAAGCTTGATACAATTTACTCCTTCCACTTACTTTCTCTGTTAAATAGAGGTGGATTCTTTATATGATGATGTTGAAGAATATACACTCTGAAAATTTAATTTCAAAGAATAATAAAATTTAATTCTACAAGATTAAATTTAAAATTTTTATGTGATTCTAGCATCTGTTTGACTCCAAGTGTCTGACTTTGGGTCATGAACTTGGGGTCCTGGGATGGAGCCCTGTGTTGGGGTCCCTGCTGTGCAGGGAGTCTGCTTCTCCCTCTGCCACCTCCACCCCTGACTGCCTGCTTGTGCTCTCATGTGTGTTCGTGCATTCTTGCTTTCCCTCAGATAGTCTAAAAATAAATAAAATAATTATGTGACTCTGTATTCTACACAAAAATTTAAATTCAATTTTAGTTACTAAACATTTCTTCATTGTATGTATTTCAGGGACAAGTGAACAATAAAATGAATTTTTATTTTTTAAAAATTCTAGTACAGTTAAATTTCAGTGTTATTTCAGATATGATTTGGTGATTCAACAATTCTGTACTTTACTTGATACTCATCATGACAAGTTTATTCATAATCTTCTTCACTTATTCACACATCCCCACACCCACCTCTCCTCTGGTAACCACCAGTTTGTTCTTTATAGTTAGGAATCTATTTTTTAGTTTATCTCTTTTTTCTTAGATTGCTTGTTTTGTTTCTTAAATTCCACAAATGACTGAAATCATTGTATTTATCTTTCTCTGAATACTTTATTTCCTTTAGTATGATAACTGCTAGTTTCATTCATATTGTTACAAATGGCAAGATTTCATTCTTTTTTATGGCTGAGTAATATTCCATTATATGTATATACTACTTTTTCTTTATCCATTCATCTGTTTATGGATGCTTGTGTTGCTTCCACACAACTATTGTAAATGATGCTGCAAAAAGAATAAGGATGCATTTTCAAACTAGTATTTGCATATTCTTTGGGTAAATACTCAGTAGTGGAAAAACTGAATCATTGGGTGGTTCTATTTTAATATTTTGAGGAATCTCCATGTTTTCCACAATAGCCACACCAGTTTGCATTCCCACTAATAGTGCACAAAAGGTTCCTTTTCCTTCATAACCTTGCTAACATTTGTTTCTTGTGTTGTTTTTAGCCATTCTGATGGGTCTGAGGGCATATCTCCTTGTGGTTTTGATTTGCATGTCCTTGATGATGACTGATGTTGAGCATTTTTTTCACATGTCTGTTGGCCATCTATGTGTCTTTGGAGAAATGCCTGTTCATGTCTTCTGCCCATTTTTTAATTGGGTCATGTGATTTTGATATGCTGCCTCCCAAGATTCTGAATCATTGTGTTTTCATTTTCATTTGTCTTCATGTATATTTTTATTTCTTCTTGGATTTCTTGGTTGACCCATTGTTTAGTATAATATTTTTTAATCTCCATGTATTTGTGTTGTTTCCAGATTTTTTTTCGTGTGGTTGATTTCTAGGTTTATATCACTGTGTTTGGAAAAGAAGCATGGAATAACTCTGTTCATTTTTAATTTGTTGAGACTTATTTTGTGGCTTATCATGTGATCTGTTCTGGAAAATGTCCCATGTGCATTTGAAAAGAATGTGTATTCTCTTTCTGGGCAGAATGTTCTAAATATATCTGTTAGATCTGTCTGGTGATATATTATGTTTTCATTGTGTCTTGTTATTGTTTTTATTTTAAAGTCTATTTAGTGTGATAGAAGTATTGCTACCCTGGCATTCTCTTCCTTCCATTTGCATGATAAATGTTTTTCCATCCCTTCAAATTCAATCTACATTTGTCTGTAGGTCTGAAGTGAGTCACTTATAGGCAGCATTTAGATGGGTCTTGCTTGCTTCATCCATTCTGTCACCCTGTGTTTTTTTTATTGGCGCATTTAGTCCATTTGCATTCAAAGTGGTTATTGATAGGTATGTACTGATTGCCACTTTGTTACTTGTGGTTACCACTAGTTTGTATGTAATATCTTTTGCATAGAGAAGTCTATATTAAACTGATGGTTACTTAAGTTTGAACCTATCTTGGGGTGCCTGGGTGGCACAGTCAGTGTCCATCTCTGGGCTTTGGCTCAGGTTGTGATCTCAGGGTCATGAAATTGAGCCTTGGTTGGTTGATTAAGACTTTCTCTCCCTATGCTCATCGAGCCCATGCTTGTGTGCTCTCTCTCTCTAATAAGTAGATCTTTTTTGTGTGTGTGTAAAAAATTTGAACCTATTATAAAAGCACTACATTTTTATTCCTCCCCCTCATCCACCCATGTTTTAGGTCTATGGTGTCATACTATGTATCCTTTTTAAAAATTTTGTATTTATTTTGTGTGAGTAAATCTCTTAACTAATTAAAATACTTAATTTTACTGCTTTGTGCTTTCTACTTTCTTACTGCTATTTATGGCCCTCCCTTCTTTTTTGTTATTATATTATTTTATTTTGTCAGTGTTCCAAGATTCATTGTTTATGCCCCACACCCAGTGCTCCATGCAATATGTGCCCTCAGTACCCA
>PITA01009188.1:0-79369 GCA_004023965.1 Spilogale gracilis | reverse complement strand
CACATCAATCTAACTTTAGGCAAACAGTTGGTTCTGTCTATCTTATCTCAATGGAATGTCTTCTCTTCTGGCCGTGCAAGGCAGAGTGGTCACACAGGCAAAAGGCGAACGGGTGGTCATGGAAACTTTAAGTAACTACATTTAAACTATTAAGTATATTACATATAAACTATTAAGTATATTGGTATTGATAATAGTCTCAATCAAAGTGTATCTATACAGGTTCTAATTATCAACTACTGATTTCCACTATAAAGGAAAGTGTTATAAACACATAGTATAAGTGAAGGTCAGGAATAAAGGGAAGTTTGTGAGCAGACTCACACCACCTTTGTGTCACCCCTCCTAGCATTCTTTCCCATCACCCTTCATGATTCCAATGTACAGATTTATCAACTTGGACCAAAGAGCTATGCACCAAGTCTGACGTGTGTGGGCTATTAGAAGTTAAGTTATTTTGTATAACTAAGGTAAGCTCATGAGACCAAACTAAAGGCTATAGTTTTCCATTAAACAGTGAAAACAATTGTTCCAGATCAGCACAGCCTGCTGCTTATCCAGGTCTGTGTCAAATAGATCTTTAACTGCTTTTGCACCTTACCCTAGAGATAGGATCAGTATTGTTACTGTAGGGTGTAGAAGGATTACTTAAATCCACAGAAGCCGAGACCATTGAGGCAGAGGGAGCAAGGAATACAGATAATAGATACAGAGGAGATATGATTACCAGGAAGAGGATTAAATGGAACAATGTGCCTTGGATGAGCACTTGCCCAAGCACACATCCCAGGGACGCAAAGGACATATTGCCCCAGCCCACAAGGTATGTGGCTTTACAGATTCTAGGCAGATTCTAGGGCTTTCATTCACATTCACAGGCACCTCCAAAGTTCCTGGTGGCTTGGGCATGGCGGGAGGGGTGGATCATGCACCGCCCCCAACAGTCTGTGAAATAAATAAATAAAATCTTAAAAAAAAAAAAAGAAAATGAGATTCACAGAATCATATTGGAGAGAGGTTATGTTAAGTGTCCCATAAATTTAATGGCTGTTGTTTTGAACTACCTGATAGATTTTCTGGTGTTGAGACTGCCATGAAGCTGAATTTCTTTTTTTCAAAGAGAGCCGTGATTAACATTCAGATAGCTCCCAGGCACCACTGAGGGTGCAGTTAAACACAGAATAGAACATATTTTTCAAAAGCCAGCTGCCAGGAATGTCTCCATTTATGATGTGTTTACTATTCTTTCCATGTTGAGTTGTTTAATTTTAATAATTTTATCTGTTTTAGCTAATTATTTTAAACATTAAAGAGCAAAATTTATATTTTGGGTATAAAAGGTATAAAAACCCTTTTGTAAATTTATATTTTGGGTATAAAAGGTAGAAAATATTATATTTTGGGTATAAAAGGTATATTTGTAAATTTAAATCTTTATTTCTTTGACTTTTCATGTTATAAATACAATGCAGTTTACTTTTTGGTAGTCTAATTTTATTTATTTTTTATTTTTATTTATTTATTTATTTTTAAAGATTTTATCTATTTGACAGAGAGAAACACAGCCAGAGAGGGAACACAAGCAGGAGGAGTGAGAGAGGGTAAACTTCCCGTCGAGCATGGAGCCCCATGTGGGACTCGATCCCGGGTCTCCAGGATCATGACCTGAGCCGAAGGCAGTTGCTTAACCAACTGAGCCACACAGGTGCCCCACTTTTTGGTAGTCTAATTTTAATTAGTTTAAATTTAAATTAAATCAAATTTTAATTATAGTTTTTTTACATCAATGTATGTTGAACTATTTACAAACAAGTGACATAATATAATGTATGAAATACAGAGGAGAACAAATCACATTGAAACTTAGCTAGTGTTGGGGGGCCTGGCTGGCTTAGTTGGTAGAGCATGAAACTCTTGATTACAGTGTCCCAAGTTTGAGCCCACATTGGGTGTAGAGATTACTAAAGAAAGAAATAGACTTAAAAAAAATAAACTCTTAAAAAAATACTTAGCTAGTATTATCTAACATTCATACTCACATAACTTTCTTAAAAATATATTTCTTCCAAAGGGCCCCTGGATGACTCAGTCAGTTAAGTGATGTCTCTTGATTTTGGCTCAGGTTATAATCTCAGGGTCGTGAGATCAAGCCCTGCATTGGTGGGTGGGGGAGTCTGCTTGAGATTCTCTCTCCCTCTCCCTCTGCTCCTCCCCCACCAACTCATGCTTGTGTTTAATAAATCTTTAAAAACAAAATATGTTTCTTCTTAAGTCAAAGTTCTATCAGTCGGTATGCTCTTCCATCTCTATTTTCCAGTGCCTCTTTTCCTGGCAGCCTCTTGAGAAACTACTAACACAACCAGAGGATCATCTCTTACTCACTGATATACTTTTCTTTAGAACTTAGTTAAGGTGGTGTTTATCTCTGTAAGCCAAATATATTCTTTTTGTCACATTTAGCTCCTACCCTGAGCAATCCAAGTGATATTTTCCTCATAGATTCTTTCAAAAAATGCCATTAGCGTCATAAGTTCCAGGTGAGAATGTTGTCTCTGTACACCACAGTAGTTATTATATTCATTTGCTAGGGCTGCTGGAATAAAGGATCACAGACAGTGTGGCTCAAAACAAAAATTTGTTGTCTCAAAATTCTGGAGCTAGTAATCTGAAATCAAGGTGTTGGTAGATTTAATTCTTTCGGAGGAGGACCATGAGGGAAGAATCTTCCTTTGGCCTTTCTCCTTGGTTTGAAGATGGCTGTCTTCATGTCACATGGCCTTTCCCTGTGCATGTACTTGACTTCAAATTTCTCCTTCTTAAAATTTTTTTAAAGACTTTATTTATTTCAGAGAGGGAGGAGAGAAAGCATGAGCTAATTATCAAAGGTTAATGGTGATTCTGAGTTGATTCTGATTTGCAGCGACAGAAACACAAAAGAAAGGCAGCTGAAAGACCACGACCAATTTAAGCCTTCTTTTTTTTTTTTTTTAAAGATTTTACTTATTTATTTGAGAGAGAGAGTGAGAGAGAACATGAGCAGAGGAAAGGGCAGAAGGAGAGGGAGAAGTAGACTCCCCGTTAAGCAGGGAAACTGATGACATGGGGCTCAATCCCAGGACCCTGGAATCATGACCTAAGCCGAAGGCAGATGCTTAACCACTGAGCAACCCAGGTGCCCCTCCTTTTTTTTTTAAGATTTTTATTTAAATTCAAGTTAATTAACATGTAGTTTATTATTAGTTTCAGGAGTAGAATTTAGTGATTCATCAGTCGCAAATAACACCCAGTGCTCCTACATCAAGTGCCTTCCTTAATGCCTATTATGCAATTACCCCATTCGCCCTACTTTCCTTCCAGTAACCCCCAGTTTGTTTAGAGTATAGTTAAGAGTCTCTTATGGTTTGCCTCCCTCTTTTTATCTTATTTTATTTTTCCTTTACTTCTCCTATATTCATCTATTTTGTTTCTTAAATCCCACATATAGAGTGAAATCATATGCTACTTGCCTTTCGCCAACTGATTTATTTCACTTAGCATAATACACTCTAGTTCCATCCATGTTGTTGCAAATGGCAAGATTTCATTCTTTTTGATGGCTGAGTAATAATCCATTGTACCATATATACTACATCTTCTTTATCCATTCCTCAGTCAGTGTATATCTGGGCTCTTTCCATATTTTGGCTATTGTGGACATTGCTGCTATAAACATTGGGGTGTGTGTGCCCCTTGGAATCATTGTTTTTGGATCCTTTGGATAAATACTTTGTAGTGCAATTGCTGAGTCATAGGGTAGTTCTTTTTTTTAACTTTTTGAATAACCTCCATACTGTTTTCCAGAGTTGTTACTTATAAAGACACTGGTCATATTGGATTAGGGCCCAACTTAAAGACCTTATTTTAACTTGATTACCCCTGTACAGACCCTATCTACAAAGCTGACATTCTGAGGTATCGGGGTGAATGGGGGGAGGGGCACAGTTCAACTGATAACAAGTGTTATTTTCTAAACTTATTGAGGACTCTTACAGAGCCCAAAACTTGTTCCTAACAAATAATATATATCATATAATATTACTTAAAAAGTTAAAAAAAGAATTACCCTATGACTCAGCAATTGCACTACAAAGTATTTATCCAAAGGATCCAAAAACAATGATTCCAAGGGGCACACACACCCCAATGTTTATAGCAGCAATGTCCACAATAGCCAAACTATGGAAAGAGCCCAGATATACACTGACTAATGAATGAATAAATTGAATGGATACATTTTATATTTATAAAATTTATATTTTATGTTATGTATTATATATTATAATTTTATATTATAAAATAATATAAATTTATATTTAAGTATAAATATAAAAATAAATATAATTATCATATAATAATATAAACATAAAGTTTATGTTTAAAGTGTATGGTTTGAGAGGTTTTGACTGTAACATATGTCTGCACCCATGAAACTATCACCAAAATCAAGATAATGAACATGTCTTTTACTCCTTCCACCAAGATTTCCCCTGGCCCCATTGTCAGTTCTTTTGGTTCCTCCTCAACCCATCTAACCCCAAGGCAACCATTGATCTGCTTTCTGCCACTGTAATTAGTTTTCATTTCCTATAATTTTATACAAATGGAATCATAAGTATGTACTCTCATTTGTCTGATTCCTTTGCTCAGCAGAATTGTACTGAGACACATTCATGTTGTAGTCTGTATCAGTAGTTGATTTCTTCTTATTCCTGAATAGTCTTCCAAGTTTTGGATGTACTACAGTTTATCCACTTACCTGTAGATGACATTTAGGTCATTTCCAGATTTTGGCTATCATAATATAGGTATCTAATAGCTATGGACTTTTGTGTATAATGGACATATGCTTTCATCTCTTTTGATAAAATGCCTAATTGGAGAGCAGCTATGTCCTCTAGTAGGTATATAGTTAATTATTTAAGAAACAGCTAAAGGTTTTCCAAAGTGTCTGTGCCATTTTATATTGTCACCAGCACGGATGAGAGGTCTGGTTCCTGTACATCCTCATCAACGCTCAGTATGGACAGTTTTTTAAATTCAGCCGTTCCAGTTGGTGGGGAGTAGTTCCTCGTTATGGATTTAAGTTGTATTTCCTCAGTGCCTAATGACATTGAGCATCTTTTCAGGTGCCTTTTGGTCATTCATTTAGAAAAGCTGATTATACTCTGTCGCGCAATGGATAGCGCATTGGACTTCTAGTGACGAAAAGCTGATTATGAAACAAAATTTTTAGACAAACTCAATATCGAGTTTATGTCAAAATTCATAAATTTTCTCAGGACCAAGGACCCAGTAAAGTTCAAAAGAGGGAGGAGGAGAGAGAGGGAGGGAGAATGGAAGTGGAGGTATTAAATAGATGGGAAAAAGAATGATTACATACGTAGCTAATGTTTTTCCAAGTTAAAAAAACATCTGCAGTTTCATTTCACATCATGACCCTGTCAGTAGCTATAAAAAAAGTCCATGACAGTGTGGCCCCACATGCCAGATAGGCTGTCTGCCGGAAAAGAAGGAAAAACCATCTTCAAAGGAACAATGAAGGTGTATCTGTGGTGCTAATTGCTGGAATAACAAAATTCCATCCCCCAGCTGATTCATCCAGTCAGCCTGAAAAGGCAGGGGGTCAGCCACTGCTGAGAGAGCAGAAGCAGAGCACCGGGGGTGCGGCTGAATGTTAAACAGGCTCTTGGCTGCAGTGATTGTTTTTCCAGGATCCAAACAGAGCTGCAGAATACACAGTTCTTCTATTTCCAGGTTTGGGGACTATTTTTTTCCCCTGGATGTCATCAAAGAGCATGGGAGAGTTTAATTGTTTTAAATGAGCAAGTGGGGCATGTTGAGTGGCTGTGGGCTGTCGGGGAGGGATAGCAGCTCTGCAAGGGGATGAGGCAGGTGGACGACACGACAAGGCGACCAGTAGGTTGTTAAGAACAGGTCTTGTCTAATTTTTAGGTTTTGGAATTGCTGTCTTGTCAATACCTTTACTGACCCTAAATGACAGTAAACTCTGTTATACACACGAATGCCTTGTTTGAGAGAGAGAGAGAGAGAGAGAGAAAGTGTGTGTGTGTGTGTGTGTGTGTGTGTGTGTGTGTGTGTGTAAACCAAGGGCAAGAAGCCAAATTTGTCATCTAGCCTGGCACACAGGAGGTATCTTCAAGATTCATGAGTCCTGCCAGAGCGGGAACCATGAGCCAGAATTGCCCATGAAAAGGGAAGCTCTGGAGAATTTGCAGGAACTCTTGGAGACCGTTAGCCCTCTCACAAATTTGGGGCAGGCAGATTTTAGTTGATTTTGTCTAAATCTTTAAAAACAGAGTGACATTTGGATTTTATGATTATTGTGCCATGATAGTTTTGTGTTGCTGTCAATTCTTAGTGTAATAAGTATTCATTATTATTATTTTTTTGGATGTAAGCTCTGTGCTCAGTGTGGGGCTTGAGCTTATGATCCCGAGATCAAGAATCACATGCTCTACCCGTGGAGCTAGCTGGGTGCCTCTATTTTAAAGAACATTAAGAAGCATATTGTTGAAGATGCAACTTTTTTGGACATGTAAATCCTGGTGCAACAGTAATAATCATTAGTCAGTCTCTGATTTACTTAAACTCCTGAACTAGGAAGGGTAACCATCATTTTTCTCATCTCTGCCTCCTAGAGCATCAAAGGATGAAAGTCTATCCACTGTGGCTCTCACTGGCCTATTTGGCTGTCAGGCTGGCTGCCATTAGGGCCCACCTTCTCCCCTGGCCCTTCTTCCACATTCCTTTTTCCCCTGGATGAACACCTGCATCTTAACTGACCACCTGACTCACTTCCCTTCCCTCTCTTACCATCCATTGCTTCTAGGAGAATTAAGGAATAGGTATAGGTTGAAATGATCTATCTTGGCTGATCTGCTTGCTAGGGCTGCATCAGAAGACAGGGTCACTGTATGGTATATATCAGTCTGAGAAATATTTTACGATGATTACATTTATCATACTGATATTTTAAAGAAATGATAAAGCTACAATAGTGTTTTCTGTTATTTGTATTGCATAGGTATAGTCTTTCAAAAGTATAGCATATAAAGGGGTGCCTGGGTGGCTCAGTCATTAAGTGTCAGCCTTCGGCGCAGGTCATGATCCCGGGGTCCTGGGATTGAGCCCCACATTGGGCTCCCTGTTCAGCCGGAAGCCTGCTTCTCCCTCTCCCACTCCCCCTGCTTGTGTTCCCTTTCTTGCTGTCTCTCTCTGTCTGTCAAAAAAAAAATCTTAAAAAAACGATACATCAGATTAAAAATTCTATGTGTTATAAAGAATTTGATGACTGTTTATGCTGATTTTACAAAGACCAAGTTGAAAACACTTGATGAGCCTTTGGGTCATTGACTCTGAAGTTTGGGAAATAAATAAAATCTTTCTCAAAAACAAGATCAACCATAATGAAAAAAGTGGTGTTGAAAAGAAAGAGGATTTCTGCTTATAGCCATGTCTGAGTAATTGGTACCAAAGTCCCCCTCTTACTTTAACAAATGATAAAATTGTATGAGGTAACAGTTCCAGGTACTAGGTAACAGGTGTGCAAGCCTGTGATCCCTGAGATAAGGAAAAGTGAAGAGGTGAGCCCTGTGTGCATCTGAGGTCTCTCTTCAGGGACAATTTCCAGTCTGTGGCCTAAGGACAGTGGAGAATTAACAGAGCATGATGGTCTTGCTGAGTTAAGGATGCAGAAGTCAGAGTTTCGGGGCCACTAAAGCATCTGGAACTGGCAAGGCAGGAAACTGGAGAGTCCGGGATCGTGTTTGTGGGATCCCGGTGCATCTGTCTACAGACAGGGCGGCGCGTGTGCCGACTCAGGACTTGGGAGGCTTACCAGTGAGTTACTGGTACACAGTTGAGTTTGGGACAAGGTCGTAAGAAATCACACATCAGAATTCAGAGTAGGATGGTCTCATTAACTTTCCAGATACCCATCCAGACCATGTCTTAGGAGTGAGGATCATGTCCTAGAGCGAGGCCTATTCTAGATCACTTAAAAAAAAAAAACACAAAAAACTCTATGGGGAAGGGTTGTGGGGCTGAGGCTTCTCTTCACCTCCACCTCCACCTGTAGTCGCTTATCCTGGGGCTGTTTGTTAAAAAATAATAATAAAAGGACTTTTTAAAAGCCCCGTAAAACCATCTTCTCAGGGAAGCCTGGCTGGCTCAGTCAGTAGAGGACGTGACTCTTGATTTCAGGGTTTTAAGTCTGAGCCCCATGTTGGATGTGGAGATTACTTAAAAAAAAATCTTAGGGGTTCCTGGGTGGCTCAGTTGGTTAAGGATCTGCCTTCGGCTCAGGTAGTAATCCTGGGGTCCTAGGATCAAGTCCCCTGTTGGGCTCCCTGCTCAGCATGGAGTCTGCTTTTCCCTCTTGCTCTGTCCCTTCCTCTGCCTGCTTGGCCTCTCTCTCTCTCTGTCTGTCTCACTCTTTCTCTCAAATAAATAAATTAAATCTTTGAAAAAAATCTTCAAAACAAAACAAAACAAAAATAAAGCCTTGTCAAAATCTACTAGGTAGACAGAGTTTGGGAATTGAACCCTGTGTGGGCACGGAAGGATCTTGGAGCTTTTTGCAGATCTACCCTAACAAAGCCTGTACAGCTTCAAGATAGCACATGATAATTAACAGCCTAGTAAAACATACCTTAACATTATTTGGAGAGTAAGATAACAGAATCCAGAATCTATTAAATGTCTTGTCAACAATATCCACTAGACAATAAGTTACCAGACATGCAAAGAAACAGGAAACGTGAGCAATAGTTAGGAAAAATAGGTAATAGAAAAGGAGCCTGGTGGCGCCTGGGTGGCTCAGTTGGTTAAGCAACTGCCTTTGGCTCAGGTCATGATCCCAGAGACCCAGGATCGAGCCCCACATCAGGCTCCCTGCTTGGCGGGAGGCCTGCTTCTCCCTCTCTCACTCCCCCTGCTTATGTTCCCTCTCTAGCTGTGTTTCTCTCTGTCAAATAAATAAATAAAATCTTTTTTTTAAAAAAAAGGAGCCTGAGATAGCCCAGGCATTGGATTTAATAGACACTTTAGAAACAACTATACATATATATGAGTATCTATACTGAAAGACTGAAAGTCTTAATGAATGAACAGAGAACATAGGACAGAGAAATGGAAATTGTAATAAAAAATACAAATTATAGAATGGAAAAGAACAATAACTGAAGAATTCACTCAATAGTCTTCAAGATTTTTTTAAAGGTTTATTTATTTATTTTAGAGAGACAGAGAGAGAGAGAGAGAGAGAGCACAAGAGCATACCAGCTGGGGGAGGGGCAGAAGGAGGGAGAATCTCAAGAAGATTCCCTGCTGCGCACAGAGCACAACACCGGGCTCCATTTCACAACCCTGAAATCAAGATTCAGATACTTAACCAACTGAGCCACCCAGGTGCCCCTGATTCATGCATACTCTTAAATCATCACCTGCTTTCCCTTGCTTCTGAATATTTCCAGCTCTGCTGTGGCTGGTAACTGCTTGGAGCTCCTGAGCAACAGTCCCCTCTTGAAGGAGGCTGTTCCCTCCACACCATCCAGAACTTCATTGCATTTTCCTGGTAGTCAAATTGAAAAGTGGAAGAGTGTAAATCCATCAAAGGCACTCCACCTTGTAGAACTCTTCAAGTCTTAACATCCCTTACCTGTCCTTGAGTTTACATCCCTTTCTGAAGGGGTCTTCTTAAAAGCCCACAGCCTTAAGAAAACTCCAGTAAGGCTGATCATTTAGTTCTAAGTTGCCTGCTCTTCCTCAAGACCTCCATCTTGCTATCCAGAGCACACTGTGTGATGTGGTAATCAGCCTAGTTCCTCTTCAGTGGCACCAGTGACGGGGCAGAACTCAGGAACTGGAATTTGAGCAACACAAGCTGAGGTGTATCTGCAACTCTCAGTCCCACAGAACCGTCAGCTGTGGGCATTGCCACTTCAGGTTGGTCCCTAAGCCAGTCAGACACTGATATCCCCTCCATTCTTCCATACCTCCCAGCAGGTAACCAGCAAATACATATCACACACACACACACACACACACACACACACACACACACACACCATGCTCCCAAGAACGTTGATTTTCATAGACTCGCCAGTATGAATCCACACACCTTTACCCAGCTGTAACATACTCAGCATGCTTGCTTCAGCCTACACTAGAGTCTGAAGGAGTAAACAATAGAGCTGCTTCCCTTTGTTCTACTTGCTATTTTTGGACTCTGTGTTGGAATATATTCAAGAGCAAAGTATCCTAGTTATACTCACTTGGAAGTTCCTCAAAGGCCCAGGAGATGCTCTAAAATGAAGAGGGGTTTTTGTTTTCCTGTTTGGGGGGTCATGTCAGATGCTCACACAATTTTTAGGGTCACCTCTGTAAGAGCAAGAAAGCTGAGGTGGGCATCTATCAACTTTGGGCTTCCAAATGTATGGGAGAGAGCTTGATTTTCATCCTCCTGTTGCAAAGTCATTTTAGAGAAATGCAGTTGTTTCTGAAACCAACTTCCAATTCCATATCATGAAAACTCTCAGCCGTTGTGGCTAAGAAAATGGCCAGTTTTCCATTCTAGCCTGTATTCCTCTTTTTTTTTTTTAAGATTTTATTTATTTATTTGACAGAGAGAAACACAGCTAGAGAGGGAACACAAGCAGGAGGGCTGAGAGAGGGAGAAGTAGGCTTCCTACCAAGCAGGAAGCCCGATGTGGGTCTTGATCCCAGGTCTCCAGGATCATGATCTGAGCCGAAAGCAGTTGCTTAACCAACTGAGCCACCCAGGCGTCCCTTATTCCTCTTTTTGACTCTACTATTATTTTTCTGTTTCCTACATCATCATTCCCTACTCTCAACTACACTAATGTATCACTTTCCTGTATTAGGTCTCTTTACTACAGAAGGAAACAATTCACTATCTGTAACTCCAGTCCAAAAAATCCCTCTTAATTTGGCTTATGAGAGAGAGAGAGAGAGAGACAGAGAGACAGAGAGAGACAGAGACAGAGAGAGGGAATGCTGCATGCTCAGTGTGGAGACTGCTTCTCTCTCTTTCTGTTCTAGGATAAGCCAAATTAAGAGTTTTCTCTTCCCAACCCCCTATCTGTAACTCCAGTCCAAAAAAAAATCTTAAAATGAAACCCATTTGGCAGCAAAACTGCCCTAGGCTGACCTAATTTGACTGTACAACCATGCTTGAGCATGTGGGAGGCTATGCACACTCCTTACCACTCAGTGTGACTGTCAGTAATAATTCACAACAGGAGTTTTAATGTGTTTGATTATAAGACATTGCTAGGGATCATATTAGGAATGTTCTATATTACTTGGGTTTTCACTTTATTCCTTTGTAAAATCTGAAAAATTCTGAATCTTGAAACACAACTACCCCAAGGGTTTCAAATAAGAGATTATGGATTTGTATTTGCAGATAGTTCTTGGTCTTGACATCAGCAAATACTAACATATACTTTAGGAACTGAATCTTTATCTTATTTTTGCCAAGAAGTCTTTGCTTCTCTCCAATAGGCTTTTCAAAATTCTAGTTATCTGTTTCTGTAACTATTCAAGGATTGACTGACTGCTCAAGGTCAGTCTTCTTGGGCTTGTGAATGCTTTCTTCTATTTCTAAGTCTCATTATGTCCTTGTGGGGAAGAATAACTTCTATTCAGATCTGAGGTATAAATACGGATTCCCATTACACAAATCCTAAATGTGTCCCTGTAATGCTGTTAACCCATTTTCCCAGAGTAGGAGCTGAGAAGTTTACCCTGTCATGGTCACAGTGGTGTCAATCCCCAAATCGGTATTCTATTAAAAATGTAAATATTTCCAAGTGTCCATAGACAGATGAATGGATAAAGAAGATGTGATGTATATATATGATGGAATATTATTCAGCCATGAAAAGAATGGAATCGTGCCTTTTGTAACAACATGGATGGAGCTCGAGGTCTTATGCTAAGCAAAATAAGTCAGTCAGAGAAAGACGGATACCATATGATTTCATGCATATGTGGAATTTAATAAAGAAACAAACAAAAAACGACCAGAGGAAAAAGAGAGATAGAGACAAACCAAGAAACAGACTCTTAGCTATAAAGACCAAACTGATGGTTACCAGAGGGAAAGTGGGGAGGATGGGTAAAATAGGTGATGGGAATTAAGGAGGGCACATGTCCTAATGAGCACTCGGTGACGTATGGAATTATACTAGAATTTTAAATTTTAAAAAAAGTGAATATTGATAATCCTAACGAGGAGTCCTAACTGGGAATCCAGTTTGAGAGAGACTATTAGTATTTCAAATAAAATATTACATCATTGGTGGCTTCATTTGACATTGAAATTAATTAAAAACATGTTGTTGATTAAATAAATGCCAAGCTGAAGCCATGGTGATGAAGGGGAGCAGAATATACTATCCCAAAATATGCCACTTTGGCATACTGATTATTTTAAATTAAAGTTACTTGAAGAAAGCTGGTGTAAGAAGGATACTCCAACTGTCCTCTGTCACCCTGACAGCAGGGAATAAATCTCCATGCGAAGACATTCTCCCTTACACCAGGAGAGCAAAAACTTATCAACAGAGAAAGGGAATTCAGCGCTAAGAAAGCTGTATAAATAAACCTTGTTTACTTCCTCATTAACTCCTTGAGCCTCATATCTTTGGGGCTCCCATACATATGAAATTAAATTTGTTTTTTTTTCCCCCTGTGTATCTGTCTTACATCAATTTAATTATCACACCAACCAAAGAACCTAGAAAGGAAGAAGGGAAAAGTTTCTTCTCCTACAGTCTCAGCACCCCGCCGGAGCTGTCTCCTAGCTGGACATGGCTTGCTCCAGGGTTATTGCAGCCACAAGGTTCTGAAACCCCTGACAAGAGCCAGCAGAAGTAGGAATTTGCACCACACCATTCTCCTGGATCTCTGCCTGCAAAGTCTGTTGGACATGAGAGTGGTGAGGGTCCTTTCCTTTTTCTAAATTTAGATTAACGGGAGAAAATATTTGTGAGAACTAGTTCCTCAGGTGTAGCAACCGTGGTAAAGATTTGTTATGAGTACTCTTGCTTTCTATTGATCCCTTTCCTCCCAGAGAGGGACATTGTTTTCCTTTGTCTCTGCCTGTTGTGCCATTTGTCATAAGGAGGAGAACCATGGGGTAGAATACAGGCATAGGTCCTATAAGCCTCTTATTTAAACAGGCCTCCCAGACTGTTGAATTCACAGTTATCACCAAACTGGTGTCAGTTTAGGCAAATTTTGCTGTGGGTCCCCTATGTAAAAACCTGGTGGGATTTTTTTTTTTTTTTTTTTTTTTGCCTGATTCTATGTCCTGAAAAGTTGGCTTTGTGACCAGTGAGAACATTCTCTTGGTTTCCACCATCTAGAAGGTACATATGCTGGTGATATCTGTTGGCCAGTTGAAAAGATGGAGTTTCCAAGACATGAAGTTGCAGGCGTCATTCTCTTTGGCAATGCCAGCTCTCAGGAAAATTTGTCATAAGGGGTCCCAATCCTTAGGGTCTTTGTTGTCTCAATCTTAGTTGTCTTATTAGTGCTAGAAAAGTTCCATTCCAACAGTACCTGCCTGGTGTCTCCGAATAGCTTCTCTGACTGGACATCTCACATTCCTGTGAGAGACACCATTTCCACTACACCATCCTTACCACCGGTGACAATGCAGGCCCTTGCTTCTGAGGCTAAATCTGCAAGTAAACTTCTGGGCAACATCTTATGTACTCTCCTTTGGGGATGCCCCTTAATTCCGTGGTTAAGCTGTAAAAAAGCTTATTGGTTCCAGTCTCTACTGAGATTAATAGATCCTCGTTGTCAGTGGCCAGATAATGGGTGCTTTCAACTGAAAAAACTTATATTTGGAAAAAAAAATTGAGAGCTCTCATCCCGAACAATTGTCTTATTGGTATTTATTGGGAAAACCAAGTTGAAAAGTGGATACAAAGGAATATGATGGCTAGCTGTGGGGACTCCTTGAACAAGGTGAAAGAACAGAGATTAAACTTAGAACAAAAATTAAAGTCCACATCCAAGGTAGAGTCCTGTCCGTAAAATCTGGCTCATCTCCCTAGCAGTACTTAATGCTCAGTATCCCTTCACTTTCCCCAGAAGATCCTTTAAATATCCAGTTGCTTATTCTAACTTCCTTTTCCCTGCAAGATTTACAGAGGGTGCTCCAGCCTAATTTCTAGGTCCTGGATGTCTGGGTTACTCATGTAAGTGCTGGAAGCCAGGAAGTGAATTTAGCAGAATCACTTGAGATAGACAGTGAAGCTGCTTTGCTCCCTTAAAACCTCTCCTGTTTTCCAGGGCTCTCTGATCAGGCTTTACCAGCTGTGGGCCTTCTTTTGCAATGTCTTTTGCAGAGGTACCCTGGACTCCCACTCAAACAAGTCAGGTCCCCTGGACAGTAACAGATCTTTTACATTATAAAGCCCTTTTATGCCACTGTTTTTGAAAAAAAAATTTTTTTTTAAATTTATTTGACAGAGAGAAACACAGCTAGAGAAGGAACACAAGCAGGGGGAGTGAGAGAGGAAGAAGCAGGCTTCCCACCAAGCAGGGAGCCCTATGCAGGGCTTAATCCCAGGACTCCAGGATCATGACCTGAGCCGAAGGCAGTAGCTTAACCAACTGAGCCACCCAGGCGCCCCCTTTTATGCCACTCTTAAAAGGTCCTACCAAATTTAAAGAGGACTTAAAATGATGAAGGCCATTCACACCCCCACTCACTGGGATCTTGTTTGGCTGCTAAGTGCGGTTCTTCCCACCCACGGTTATACTGCAGTTATCGGGCAAGCTGGGTAACATCCTGGTGTGTGTGTGTGTTGGGGGGGAGCCCCTCACAGAGGAAACAGGGGCCAGAAATTCTCCCAGGTCTTCCTGCAAATATGCGGGAATAGGATCAACTGGAGGCCAATCAAAGGGGCTAATGGAAACATCAGTAGAGGCTTGCCCCCTACAGCGCACCGGGCCCAGGTAAAATGGTAGGTGCAAAAGGCAGGAAAGCATCGAAGGCCTCTGGTGAAGGCTCTATACAGACTTTTCAGAGGCACATCGTGTGACACCCTGAAGCCCCAGAACATTGACATCTTAATTTCTGTTTTAGTAGGAAACTTTCTCCTGGATATAAAAAGGCATGTTCAAAATAGTGTGGTTGGGTAGGCGAGTCAATCTCTAAGCATTAGAGCAGAAACAGCCACCCAACTCTTAGAAGAGAGCTTGCAAGAGTACAAGAGGAATAAAGACTTAAAATCAACATTTCTTTGTTTTCAGCTTCAATCTTTAGAGAAGCAAAAGCCTAACTCTGAAAGCAAATCAAAAGCTACTCAGACCAAAACAAACAAACAAACAAACAAACAAACAAATAAATAAATAAAAAGCTACTCAGACCTTTTCCTATTTGCCTTCAGACCTTTGCAGGTATTTAGAATATCACAAGGAGAGTAGAATTGTTCTACACTTACTAAAAAGAAGAAAACATTTAAATAGTAAGTACCCTAGACATTTTCTCCCCTTTCCCTCCACCTGCTAGCCTTCTGATAATAGACAAATATACTCCCAAACTCCTAGGAGAAAACTTATATTCTTTTCCTGTCCCTTGAAGGTGAAAGTTTTACCATGTCTTTAGAATGTAAACGCCCCAGAAAGTAGCTAAAACACCACCACCCCCGACCCCCCAACCCCCCCTGTCAGAGAATGGAAAAGAAAAGTCAGGGGATGGGGAGAGGAGTCTTTTAAAAATAAAAACTGCTACAAAGTCTCCTTTGCCCAACTTTAGTCCACACCCTCCATGAGATGACTCCTCAAGGACAAATAGAAATCTTAAGTCTTCAGCAATATTAGTTAAAAGCTCTAACCATTTTAGCAGGTAATCTTAACTTACTTTGTCTGCCAGAGACTCACATACTTATAAAGTAGTAGACTTGTGTTGTACCTGACTCAGGGCTAAAATTTCAAGATGGAAGCCGTAAGGTCTCAGTTTATGATCTATGGATGTCTATGAATGTATGTTTCATATGTGCTATTTTTCTACCTCTCGATGGCCTTACCAAAATTAATTTGTAAAACAGCTCTGTTTGGTTTGAAGGTCAAGGGTTTATAGATTGGGTATTCCAAAACTCAGAAATACAGAAACTAACCCGCATGTTCTTCAAGTTTGCCTGGTCTAAGATAATTGTCAGTAAATAAAAGCTAACATATGTTTGTTGGTTTAATTAACACAGGCATGTCTTTAGAATTATCAACATTAAGTTTAATACATTTATTCTACCTAGATTTACTAAAAGTCAAATAAGGTCATGTTATCTCCCTTACAGAATCTGTCAGCAAGAAAAAGAATTTAAAATGATGGCTAACTGCTTTAGTGTCTCATGAACGTTTCATGAGGAATCTAAGTATTACTGTTAAGAATACGTGAATTAGGGGCCCCTGGGTGGCTCAGTCGTTAAGTGTCTGCCTTTGGCTCAGGTCATGATCCCGGAGTCCCGGGTTCAAGCCCCACATCAGGCTTCCTGCTCGGTGGGAAGCCTGCTTCTCCCTCTCTCACTTACCTTGCTTGTGTTCCCTCTCTAGCTGTGTTTCGCTCTGTCAAATAAATGAAATGAAATGAAATGAAATGAAATAAAATAAAACATGTGAATTAGGAGTGCCTAGGTGTCTCAGTCAGTTGGGCTCACATCCTAATCTCAGGTTTGTGGGATTGAGCCCCAGGTTGGACTCTATGCTCAGCTGGGATCTGTTTGTCCCTTTCTCCACCCTCACTCTCCCCCTCTGCTTGTACTCATGTGTATGCACTCTCATAAGTAAATAAAATGTTTTTTCAAAAAAAACAAGTGAATTAAATAGATATAAGTGGGATAACAGTTCTTGGGTGAATTTTTCAGCAATGATTGTTTTATGATGTAAATACTACTTAGGTAGTTTCCCAAATCTCTTCCATAATTTATATCCTTAGGGTTTTGCTGAGTTAAATTTTGGGAATTCACTGAATATTTAGATCATTTCCAAATAAGATAAAATATTGATTTTACCAATATTGATTGATAATTAAACATAAGTTTATCTACTTTTGGCTTCTTATTACAGAGGAACTAAAAATATTTGAATCTCTCTGTAAACATGTCTTGTGTCACATTAAAAAAGATGATGCAGGGCACCTGGGTGGCTCAGTGGGGTAAAGCCTCTGCCTTCCACTCAGGTTATGATCTCAGGGTCCTGGGATCAGGGCCCGCATCCGGCTTCCTGCTCGGTGGGGAGCCTGTTTCCTCTGCTCTCTCTGCCTGCCTCTCTACTTGTGATCTCTCTCTGTCAAATAAATAAATAAATAAATAGATAAATAAATAAATAAATAAATAAATAAATAAAATCTTTGGGAAAAAAAAAGATGATGCAGTGAGAAAGTGTATGCTTCTCGAAGTTATGAAATATTTCATATATTTGCCAGCATAAAGAATGCAAGCATAGAAGTTCATAATTGCTTACTTAGTTTTTACTAGAAATTAACATTTCTAAGGTTTAAGAACGAATTAACATGTGTAATTAAACCTACTAGAAATAATAAGGGAGACAACTCTGTATGGCAAAAAAAAAAAATGTGTATTTTGCTAATAAAACGTATGAAGTACAGAGATAATGCATTTTTGTTAAGGGAAAAGAAAGCATTCTTGTAGGGAAAGCTGGTTATTTCAGAATGGGAAACATGAAAATAAAGGACAAACCATGGACGTAGAAAGTTGGAAGAGAGAGGGAGAAAATGTTACCTTGTATAATTAAGCTGGCTAAAATGGAATGGTTATGATAAGGGTTTTAAAAATAAGCTTTAAGGGATGCCTGGGTGGCTCAGTTGGTTAAGTGTCTGCCTTCAGCTCAGGTCATGATCCGAGGATTCTGGGATCAATTTTCCCATATCAAGCCCTCTGCTCAGCGTGGAGCCCTGCTTCTCCCTCTGTCTGCCCCTCCCCTTGCTTGTGCATACTCCCTCTCTGACAAATAAACAAAATCTTAAAAAAAAAAAAATGCTTTAATATCAGTAGTGTAGTTACATGATACTGGAACTTAATTCTCTGTACTTGATGAAAGGACAAATCTTTCTTAGACAATTGATCTGCTCCTGATAAGTGATTATGAAAGATTTTTCTTCATTCTTAAGTAATCTGCCTACAAAATAGAGATTCTATGTTTTATCAAAATAATTTCCTTTGCTTAATTGCCTTTGCTAGGTTTTTGATTACTTAGGAAAACTGAGTCTTCTTTATTAAAAGAGCTAAGGTGTTTTGCGTTGTTTTATTTTTTCCCACTTATATAACTTTCTGTATTTACCTGGAAGTCTTTATCACTTTGGTTAAATGGATAACTAAGTATTGTTTCACAGTGACCTACAATCCTATTTAATTAAATGTTTTAAAACCTTGATATTTTGGCAAATGTCCCCAAATCAAATTCTAATCCTTTTGACCTGGAAGTATTCTTAATTATGGAGACCACAGGTAAGTTTGAGATGCTTGGGGCAAGGCGTGCCTTTGAAGATGTGTTGTCAGATAGACCCGAGGGTAATAGGACCTTGGATCATGAGGAACCTTTGTCCTTCAGGTGGAAAATCATTTAAAGATTTAAATGGGGGAAATATGGTCAGATTCCTTAAGATTCCTTCAGATGATTGCCTTGGCTCCTGGAAGGAGGATAGATGGAGAAGGGGCAATGTTATCTTTCTCATGCGGCTGTGAGAATCTCTTTTAATAAAAGCTAGAGAAGGCATTGTGTTTTTCACGACATTCCAACTGCCAATATATCAACAGAAGGGTTTTGGTAAAAGTGAGAAATCAATATTAGGGAAAAATTAAAGCAAAACAAAAGAAAACAAAATATATCCTTCTAGCCCAAACAGTGCTAATATTTGTAGACAACAATTAAATTTCTAACTAAAGTCAATGCTCTGAGAATCAATCTTAGTCTGATGCTGAAAACTCCTATATCTCTATGAAACCGGTTTTATTTCTTTTCACTAAAGCTTAAAGAGGACTTGGGAGTTCACATGATTCATTTAGAAGCAACACACTACAGGAATGTTTTAAGGTTAGGGAAAGGGAAGCCTGTGTCATTTGATTCTATTTACAGCAGGCAGCACACATGAAGGGGAGGGCTGGGGGGCTGGGGAGCTGGGGGACTGGGGGGAGGTAAACACAGCCTGATGCTGTGACCTACTTTGTGGCCGAAACTTCCACTGTCCTGGGAGCAGGTTATTTTTGTTCCTCTCATCTCTTACATATATACATGGAAATAAGCATCTGCTGCTCTTGAAAACATTCAGATAATCCTAGGGCAAAATGGGCTCCAAGGTTATTTAAGTTAACCTCTTAAATCCTCAGACACTTTTTTCCCCAAGTGAAATTTCATGAAATGTAAAAAATGTTTTACCTTTTACCCAATTTCTCCTAACCAGTCACCTATTTTTTTCTCTTTTAAAGAAAATAAACCAAGCCCTAAGTGACTGTGAACTCCCAGGTTTTGTGTTTCTGGATATAGTGTTTGTTTTGTTTTCCTGAGAGGTTACACTAAAATCTAGTTTTTCTTGGTATATGTATGCTAACCATTAAAAAATGATAAATTAAAAAAAGCTTCAGTAACATTTCCCTAGGAAAATAACATCTTCATGGTATCCTTGGAGGACATTAAGAAACACTCGTAGTATCTACCTGTTTTACTATCTAGGGATTGGTTAATTTTTAGGTTTGCTAGATTAGTCTAGTTTTAATTTTATCTAGCTCATTTAGAAGAAATTGCTGTGTTTATTTTAAAAGGAATCCTCCTCACATCTCAGGCAGTCATCGTGTGGGAGTTTATTCGGATCACTTTTGTGTTTTATTTGATGTGAGAGTCTGTGGGTTCATCTGGAAACATGAGGCTATGCAGCCCTGACTGGTATTTCTGCAACAGGGAAAATCTTTTCCTTCCTCTCAGAATCTGTAGTTAATAATGATAAACTACCCAGGTGTTTCTATAGTAATACGCTAGAATAATGGTATAGACCATAAGTAGTCAGGAACAAACTTAAAACAAGACACATCTGTGTTCAAATCCTAACTCCACCACCACCAGTCTACGTGCCATCAGGCAAATAATCTTTGGGTTTTTCACCTGAAAAATGCTGCAGTTTCTGCTGCGAATGGTTGTTTCGAATTATTAACAAAATAAAATACCAAGCGAGGCACCTAAAATGGCATCTACTAATGATAGGATTTCTTTTTTAAAAAATATTTTTTAAAGATTTTACTTACTTGAGAGAGAGAGAGCATGAGCTGGGGCTGAGGGAACCGGTGAAGCAGACTCCCCACTGAGCAGGGAACCTGACACAGGGTTCAATCCCAGGACCCAGAGATCACAACCCAAGCAGAAGGCAGCCACTTAACCACGGGGCCACCGGGGCGCCCTTCCCAGTAACTTTCTAGTTTGAAGCTGGATTTTGTCCAACCTTTACAATGTTGATTCTACTTTAATCTCTTGGCTACTATTTCCTTTCAAATATTGAGTCCTTCCTTTCTGATCTTGATCTGTTATTTTTTTAAAAATATTTTATTTATTTGACAGAGAGAAATACAGCCAGAGAGGGAACACAAGCAGGGTGAGTGAGAGAGGGAGAAGCAGGCTTCCCGCCAAGCAGGGAGCCCAGTGTGGGGCTCTATCCTGGGTCTCCAGGACCATGACCTGAGCCGAAGGCAGTGGGTCAACCAACTGAGCCACCCAGGCGCCCCTTGATCTGTTATTTTGATTTTTGTCTGATGATTTCACTGGATATAAGAATCATACTTATTTTGTCCATTTTATTCCCCCTGCTATTTGAGGTCTCTTTTTCTTCTTGACTGGTTATGCTGATAACTGTGATCAAAGTTCTAACTTTAGACATCAAATTTCACCACTTTCACTGTCAGGGCCTCTCAGGATGAACTTAGAATCAACCACCAGCTTTATTACCAATGTTCTTTTCTTTTTGTGTTTTGGCCTCCTTTTTTTTTTTTGGTAAAATATATTTGACCTCACATATTTTTATTGAAGGATGATTTTGGATGACTTAAAACCTTTACTTTTATTTATTTATCTATTTTTTACTGTTTTTATTTTTAATTTTAAAATATTTTTCTGTAGATGCCTTGTTTTTTTGGTCCCTCGTATTCAGTATGATTGTTTTTCTCATGTATTTTATTTCCCTCCAGCTTTATTGAGGTATAATTGACAAATAAAACTGTCAGATATTTATTTATTTAGATTTTATGTATTTACTTATTTAGAGAGAGTGAGAGCAGGGAGATGGGCAGAGGGAGAGGGAGACAGAGTCTCAAGCAGGCTTGCGTAGAACCTGACGAGGGGCTTGACTCCGTGACCCTGAGATCATGACCTGAGCCAAAACCGAGGGTTGGATGCTTAACTAACTGAGCCACACAGTCACTTCAACTGTCATATTTAAAGCATACAGCATGATGGTTTGACACACAGCTAGGCTGTGAGAGGATTCCCCCCCATCAAATTAATGAACACATCTATCACTGCACATATTTGCTTTTCGGTGAGTACATTTAAGTTTTATTCTCAAAAAATTTCAATTAAGCAATACTGCATTGTTAGCTATAGTCACTATGTTCTACAGTAGATCTTCAGAGCTTATCTATCTTGTAACTGAAAGCTTGTCCTCTTTTTGAACCTCTGCTATTCCCCATCCCCCATTGGCCCCACAGTCCCTGGCAACCACTGTCTTACTCTGTTTCTATGAATTTGACTTTTCTTTTTTATATTCCACATATAAATGATAGGTTGCAACTTTTGTCTTTCTCTGGCTTTTTCCACTTAGCAAAATACCCTCCAGGTTCATCCATGTGGTTTCTGTTTTAAGACAATCATCACCCAGACATTTCCTGACATCTGGAAATTGGAGACCAGCAGGTGGGACCTAAATGTCCTGGTCCCTTGTGGAGCCAGTCTCTGAATGATTATGCTTATAAAGGAAACACAAATGGGATTCTATGCAGGTCTTTACTAAACATTTGAGAATTTGGAAGCAAGAAACTTATATTGTGTTTTAATATAATTTAATTTAATTTTAATTTAATTGTATTTAATTTAAATACTAATACTAGTATTTAAATAACTCCCCCGCTCCCCACAGTTCCAAGCTCCATGGAAGCTCTCCTCCACACTCCCTCCCTTCTCCTTCTCTTTATTTTGCATGCTGCCTGTATGCCACCAAACTGGTTCTCCTCTTGACAACCCAGTACCTGCTTTGCAAACTCTTCCCACTTGCCCCAGTGCCTGTATTTCTCCTCCATGGGTATCTCCACATGCTTGAAGAGCTAGGTTTCAGTCCAGAAAGAGGAGAGGCTCATGTGGCTCTTCTAGGGAGAAGGGAATGACATTAAGGCAAGCATCAAGCTTCAATACATTATATGATAAATAATTATTAAGTGTCCCAATTATTAAGTGTGCCAATTATTAGGTGGCACCAATAATGGAAGATGTCTCATCCTTTTTTCTCTCGGTTAAGAGGTGAACATTACTAGGGATCATTATATTTTTCAAGAAACTTGCAGTCTGATTTCAACTGCACGCCTAAGTTGTTAGGGTCTGAAATTACAGCCAGGTGCGTGAGAAAGTATTTATAACTAACACTCTGGCTCCATATTATCACCCTGTGTGCCACTGAATTATAAAATGTCATAGAACAATTATTGTGGGATCTAACAATAAACTTCATTTATAATGGAGAATTTCTTAATGGCTGATATGTTGTAGTCGCTCTTGCTGATGATTCTGGAGGCTTGTAAGCCTTGAAAATTACTTGGGCAATGGCATCGACTTACTTTAGATAAAAATATACTGCTCTTGCCTGTGCATACGGAATTTATGCTATATTTGCAAAATTGAACTATGGTATGAAATGCTGCATAACATGTTTTTATTATACGGGAACAGACTGTTAGCTCTTCTCAGTCACTTACTGACAAGAATTTGTATCTTGTCAGCAGATGATGTGAAATTGATAAAATGTGCTTCAATCATACAGTCCAAATCGGCATAAGAGTGACTACTAGATTCCATCTGTTTTATTACATGGATTACTCTGTCAAGAGGAAGCAAAGTAGTGAAGAAATTTGGGGGAAATAATAATCCAAGGACATAGTGTGAAGGCTCTGTAGAAGGAAAGGAGGGGGTGTAGGTGCACAGAGGGCAGAAAATATAGTAATCATGCAAATTGGGAAATGTCTGTGTGCTAAAAGAAATAAGTGAAGGAGAGGCAGTGGAGAGAGCTCCCCAAGGGAAGGAAGACATCATGTCCTAAAGGCAGTTTGCATGGATGGGAGTGCAGGTCTGAGAAGTAAGGGGAGTCCTCCAAATCATCAGGCTGATTAAGGGGCAGCTAAGGTGATTGAGACATTGGAGCAGAACCAGGGAGCCGCTCTTACTGGACCAGAGTGGGAGGCCCACAGGAACACAGGGCTCCCCGTGGTGATGATGTCTGAGCAAGTCCTGTGCAATGGGCAGAACTAAGCAGCTCTTGGAAGCAATGGCCAGCTGTAATTCCCATGCTCCATCAGCTTTTTCTCCCTTGAAAATGTCCCATTCCATTTCTCCCACAGTTCAATTTACCCCGCAAAGAGAGGCAATTATGGTACCTGGAATTATTCCTTGAGTGACAGATGGTTTTGATAGAGCATGGGCAGGAAGGGGTGAAGAGATTTTAGTATGATTTGGTTGGGAGTGGGGGGATAGTAAATTCCCAAGCTTTCAGGCCACCTGGTAATCTGCATACTATCAATCCTCACCCCAGCCCTGAGCCACAGACTGTTGTTGATTTGTATCCCTGCGGTGAGAATCAGAGATGGGGGAAGGAGTGAGGTGACTCCCGATGGAATTAGGGAAGGAGCTACAGATACTGATAGGTCGGAGAGGGGACTAAGGGCCACAGCTGAGGTAGGACTGATTGCAATTTATTGAAGATTAGATATGGACTAGGGAGAGGCTGGGAATGCTTGGTAAAATTTTGCATTTAACATGGAGGAATTTTTTTTTAAAGTGATTTTTATGTGTCAACAGGAACCTCTGATCTAGCAAAATGGCAAAATGTATCCTTTGTCAAAATGTCTACAAGCAAAGTCACATTTTGGGGGCAAATCTTGTGGCAATTTCAAGAGGAACTGAAAGAGGGAAAAGAGACTCATTAGAAATATCCAGATGTGAAGTTATTGGGGTTGAATTGGAGATCCTGTGGATGGTGTGATAATGTGTCTAAAAGACCATTAAAAATATGGGTGACTCCGGAACCAGATCTGGTGACTTCCCAGTGCTGGTTCGGGTCTCAGTTGGATCACTGAATAATACAGACTCCTGAGCCCCATACCAGAGATTCTGCCTGTGGGGAGGGGCCTTGCTGGTGGTCCTCATGGATGCTCAAGTTTAGTTTAGGAGCAAGCTACCAGCAGCTGCGAGGTCCTCACCTTGGCTTCCAGTTACAAACACCTGATGAACTTTAGATGAACGTTGTGGTCCAGACGCCAGCCTATATTATTTAAATCAGAATCTCTGGGAGGCGCTCAAAAATGGGTATGTTAAAAAAAACAAACAAAACAAAAAACCTCCCAGGTGATTTTAATACGTAACCCAGATTGAGAACCATTGCTCTAGACCATAGTGTGGTGGTTGTACTTCAGACTTGATGCTCTCAGAGCCTAGGCAGGAGGCAAGGAGAAGCATCCCCCCAAAGAATCATCTGGCTGATGCTAAACTACAGTAAAATATCTGACCTTTATTACTATTATTGTTTTTTGGAAGAACGTAAAACAGATTTTAAAAAAAGTAGTTGAATACCTACCTCAAAATATCAGGGTGGTGACATCTAGTGTTGAATTTAGATGTTTACTCAGAATTTCAAAAATCTCCCCTCCCCACCTTGGCTAATACCATTTAAAGGAAAAGTGCAAAGAAATAATTTCCGGTGGTCTTTTAATCCAGTCTTCGGGGCTATAAAGTAGATGATTTGGTGATTGGAATTGGGGGGTTGGTGAGAGGGGGTGTGCTGATCCCAGAAATATAATTATTCTTGCCTTCTAGTAAATTTGAAAAAAAATACAACAAAACAAAGCAGATACAGGAATTAATCAAGGCTTACAGAACAATATCAAATAATTATCCCCAAATAAGTACCTGGTATGCTAGGTTGGAGTATGCTGATGTGATGTCAAATCTAGAGCTCTCTCACACATTGCCACACAGCCCGGACAATGCGGACCAGAGCTTATTGGCCCCTAGATCTGCCTCCAAGAGCAGGCCCAGAGCCCTGCTGGCGCATTCATTGCTGGCTGTTCATGGCTCACCAGTGAACGGAAGGAGAAGTGGAGAACCTTCAGGAAGACTGAGAAAGAACCACACGGGAGCCCATTCTTGGCTCCACCAATGCCAAACAGGTAAATCTGTCCTTGTTTCAAGGCAAACAGAGGCAGAGGCAGGAGTAGAGGCTGGAAAACCTCTTTAGTACCTTTCCTTCTTCCTCTTTAAGGAAGTAAGGTCAGCGAGAAATACACATTCCTTTTCCTCCAACAGGACTCTGATATTTTTCTGAGCAAAAGGTATCATTTCTGCAAAGTGATCTCCTTTATATATATATATTTTAAAGATTTTATTTATTTGACAGAGAGAAACACAGCCAGAGGGGGAACACAAGCAGGGGGGGTGAGGGAGGGAGAAGCAGGCTTTCTGCCAAGCAGGGAGCCTGATGTGGGACTTGATCCCTGTTCTCCAGGATCATGACCTGAGCCGAAGGCAGTTTCTTAACCAACTGAGCCACCCAGGTGCCCCTGATCTCCTTTATATTTAAATGATGAGAAAATAATAACCTCAAATTCTTTTTTTTGCATTTTTCTGGACTCTGAAAAAGCTGTTGCAAATTGTAGAAATATATAGAAAGAATACAGTATAAGGCTTTTTAAAAAGTATTTTATTTATTTGTCAGAGAGAGAGCACAAGCCAGGGGAGCAGCAGAGGAAGAGGGAGAAGTAGGCTCTCCACTAAGCTAGGAGCCTGACCCTAAGCCAAATGTAGATGCTTAACTGACTGGGCCACTCAGGCATCCCTACAATATAAGGCCTTAATGAAAATGTATTTTAGGGATGCTTGGGTGGCTCAGTCGGTTAAGCATCTGACTCATGATTTTAGCTCAGGTCATGATCTCAGGGTGGTGAGATCAAGCCCTGTGTTAGGCCCCAAGCAGGGCATAGAGCCTGTTTAAGATTCTTTCTCTGCTCCTCCCTCTGCCCTGCCTACCCCCCAGCTTGCACACTGTTTCTGAAAAAAAAAAAAAAAAGTATTTTATTAAACGTGAGCTTCCTATAATGGGCAGGGGTGGGGGGTTGGGGAAGGCAATTTGAGAATAAAGGTCCAGGAAGGATCCACACCATTTCCGGTAGGATGTGAGCTCCCTACTACAGAGAAAGAGTGAGGACCACATGGAGATCACAGCTTACAGGGAGAAATTTCAAACTTCCAGTGGTCTTTGTTTTGAACAATGATTGCTTGAGTTTGTGATCAACAGATTCTCCGTTTTATTTCACTTGTAACAGAGATAAGCTATAATGAAGTAACTTGGATTCTAATTTTTTATACTAAGGAATAGAACATTTTGCTAATTCTATAATCATGTCAACAAACAAATTAGTATTTATTCAATTTGTTACAAAATTTGAGATCTTACTTGAGCAGCTGGCTGTCTTTGCTTGCCAAATTAATTGTAATGAATGATCTAATTTCCTAGGTAAATGAATTTGAAAAAGATCTTGGGTTAAATAGCTTTGTGACTAAGAGGCAGAATTACTAAGTTACCCTGTTTCAGGTACCCAGGAAATCCCATATGGGTCCTGGAGTTCTATTAACAAATGCCACTTTATAATGAGACCTTCTTTGGTCATCAGTCAGCTCCTGAAATTAGCTGGATGAGGCAATTTGGGTATATGATAACGGTTTGAATTTGAGGGCCAATGCCACATTTGATAAGTAAACACGGGACTGACTTTTCAGTTCCTATTTTCAAAGGATTGGAAGGTTAGGCATGTCCTGACAGCTCAGGTTCTGTGTGACTGGCAGGTGCACTTCTGATCATATTCAGCTGTTCTTATAAATAAAGCAAGCCCAGTGCCCTGTCTTTCTGGGACAACCTATGGTATTATGACATGGCATATGTCATATGTGCTACCCTTACCTTTGGAAGAATCTGAACCTACTTATAAGCAAAAATAGAAAAAGATCTCAAAAGCGCTATTTTAAAAAATAATTTATTTTATTTTGTCAGTGTTCCAAGATTCATTGTTTATGCACCACACCCAGTGTTCCTTGTAATACGTGACCTCAGTACCCACCACCAGGCTCACCCATCCCCCACCCCCTCCCTTCCAAAACCCTCAGTTTGTTGCTCAGAGTCCAAAGTCTCTCATGTTTTGTCCTCAGTTTACATTTCCTTTCCTTCTCCCACTATCCTCCATGTTACTCCTTATGCGCCACAAGTAAGTGAAACCATAGGATACTTGACTTTCTCTGCTTAGCTTATTTCACTCAGCATAATCTCCTCCAGTCCCATCCATGTTGCTACAAAAGTTGAGTATTCACCCTTTCTGATGGAGGTGTAATATTCCATTGTATATATGGACCACATCTTCTTTATCCATTCCTCTGTTGAAGGGCATCTTGGTTCTTTCCACAGTTTGGTGGTTGTGGCCATTGCTGCTATGAACATTGGGGTACATATGGCCCTTCTTTTCACTACATCTGTATCTCTGGGGTAAATACCCAATAGTGTAATTGCAGGGTCATAGAGTAGCTCTATTTTTAATTTTTTAAGGAATCTCTACACTATTTTCCAAAGTGGCTGTGCCAACTTGCTTTCCCACGTATAGTGTAGGAGGCTTCGCCTTTCTCTATAACTCTCCAACACTTGTTGTTCATTTTGGCCATTCTACCTTGTGTAAGGTGGTATCTCAATGTGGTTTTTTTTCATTACATTATTTTATTTTTTCGATGTTCCAAGATTCATTGTTTATGTCCCACACCCAGTGCTCCAGGCAATGCGTGCCCTCAGTACCCACCACCAGGCTCACCCATCCTTCCACCCTCATCCTCCCACCCCCTCCCTCCAAGTCCCTCAGTTTGTTTCTGAGTCCAAAGTCTCTCATGTTTCACCTCCCTCCCTGATTTACCCCCCTTCCCATTTTCTTTCCTTCTCCTACTGTCCTCCATATTACTCTCTATGCTCCACAAGTAAGTGAAACCATATGATACTTGACTTTCTCTGCTTGGCTCATTTTACTCAGCATAATCTCCTCCAATCCAGTCCATGTTGCTACAAAAATTGGGTATTCATCCTTTATTATGGAGGTGTAATATTCCACTGTATGTATGTACTGTATCTTCTTTATCCATTCCTCTGTTGAAGGACACCTTGGCTCTTTCCACAGTTTGGTGATTGTGGACATTGCTGCCATGAACACAGGAGTCCATATGGCCTTTCTTTTCACTACATCTGTATCTTTGGGGTAAATACCCAGTAGTTAAATTGCAGGGTCCTATGGTAGTTATATTTTTAATTTTTTAAGGAATCTCCACACTGTTTTCCATAGCAGCTGCACCAACTTGCGTTCCCACCAATAGTGTAAGAGGGTTCCCTTTCTCCATATCCTCTCCAACACTTGTTTTCTGTCCTATTAATTTTGGCCTTTCTAAC
Source organism: Spilogale gracilis (assembly GCA_004023965.1). Taxonomy (NCBI): domain Eukaryota; kingdom Metazoa; phylum Chordata; class Mammalia; order Carnivora; family Mephitidae; genus Spilogale; species Spilogale gracilis. Next base: position 50,538 of record PITA01009188.1, on the reverse strand, counting down.
TTGTGTAAGGTGGTATCTCAATGTGGTTTTGATTTGAATTTCCCTGATGGCTAATCATGAATATTTTTTCATGTGTCTATTAGCCATTTGTATGTCTTCTATGAGAAGTGTCTGTTCGTGTCTTCTGCCCATTTTTGGATGTGATCATCTTTTTTTGTGTACTGAATTTGAGGAGTTCCTTATAGATCTTGGATATCAGCCCAAAGGGCTATTTTTAGTAATGATGTTAGAAATAAGACTGTCTGATTTCAGTAGTGAACAGCGTCTAAGACCCTCCTTTTGGGGCCAAGTTTACTAACAGTTCCAAATCTACCAGTTCCACAGCCCTTCACCAGCACATGCCACTTCCAGACAGCCTCTGTAGGCACAAGCTCTCCATCTGAGTCCCAGGTTTGAGGATATAAACCCTTCCCAGGGGTCTGCAGCATGCCTTCTGACCCAAGGCCTCACTATGCCTTCCAAATTGCAGCCATTCCTTCCAGAAATCCTCAAGGTGTATGAAAATGGAGCCTGTTTCTTTCCTGTTCTGGCCAGTAACTAGTTCTTTGACATGAGAACAAATCACTAGCAATGCAACTATTCCATCAGGAGACTTCTAAAAACTGCTGTCTAGGGGGATATGCAGCATTGATAGGTGATCAAATAAACATCTTCCCATGACCACTGACTATCCTCTGAAGAAACAGCAATAGAGTAGAAAGTTATAGCATGGCTGAAGCTAACAAAGTCCTCCACTGCAGACAATAAACCACAAAGAAGATCTTCCAGATGAAGTGCAATCTGAACTGAACTGAAAGGAGACTCCAGACAGTAAGTGGAAGTAATACTGAAGTCCCAGCTAATTTCTTGAAGTTTAGGGGGCAAATGCTGGGTGCCTGGATAGGTTTTGGCAAATATAAGTAGGAACTCCCCTGAAGTTTTCTTCCCTTTCCTTTCCTTCCTTTTCTTCCCTTCCTTCCCTTTCTTCCTATTTCTTTTCTTTCTTTCTTTCCTTCCTTCCTTCCTTCCTTCCTTCCTTCCTTCCTTCCTTCCTCCTTCTTTCCTTCCTTCCTCCCCTTCCCTTTCCTTCCCCTTTCTTCCTCTCTCTCTCTTTCTTTCTCTTTCTTTCTTTCTTTCTTCTTTTCTTTTCTTTTCTTTTCTTCTCTTTTCATTTTCTCTTTTCCTTTTTATTCTTTCTTTCCATGGCACCAGGGTTTATTAAGCTGTGCCTTAGTACAGGCTCTGGGGCTTTACCCATGGTGCTCTTGATATTTAAATAGTTTTTTTCCCCCTGAAGTCTTCTTCATGACAGATTGCCAAGAATAACAGAGTTGGAAGATAATAATTTCTTCTAAAATTTTATTAAGGGGTGATTGACAAGTTAAATTATAATAGATTTAATGTATACATTGTGATCAGATATATGTATACACTGTGGAAGGATTTGGAGAGTAAATTTGTCTACCAGACAGTGTTAGAAGTAAAAAGGGCTCCTCAGCCAAGCGAGGTAAATCTTTTCTTTTCTTTTAAACCAAGGGAATCATCAGAAAGAAATGCCCAAAGACTTAAGGAATACCAGTCAAAGTCAGTAGTCCCCAGTGAATGCTTGGAGTGACCGTCTGCAGGGGCAGGTAGTGTGAGAAGAGAAGGGGGACAGGGAAAACTGATCTATGACATCGGAGCAAACCCCCATGAGTTACCAGCCCCTTTGGAACTCTTGGTGGTTCTCAAACTCTGTGTCACATGGGAATCATCTGGAGAAATTGTTTAAAATATATGTTGCTGGCCCCCATATCAAGAGGACCTTGATCAACAGTGAAGCCCTAAAAACTTGCTTTTTTGTTTTTTAACTGAGTGCCTGACGTTCTACTAGCCACACTTGGGAAACACTTGGCTATTTATTTATTAAAATGGGCAATACATGAAAAATAATGAGATATTTGAACAGGACTAGCCATTGGAGGGGATGAAGCTCTAGACAATTAGAGCAAATGGCCACCAAAGGACTAATTTTAGAATCTAGAAAATGAACAACCCCAAAAGTATGTTTTAAAAGGTAGGGAATGGAGACTTGAGAGGTGAGATAATTTGTTCAAGGTCACAATGCTGGGAAGTACTGGGGCCAGAATTCCAGCCAGAGGCAGGAATCTGTTCTAACCATTGCAATAATTTTTGCACTGCACTGTACTTGGAAGAGATCAATTAGGGTCTAATAAACCTGATCAAGACGAGAGAAGACACATTTTAAGAATAAATATTAATATATTTATTGTGTGTCTACTATGTGCCATGCCGAGCACTTGGGGTTTCAGCAGTGAAAACAAGGGACAAATTCCTCACTTTTGTGCATCTCATCCGCTCAGAGAAGCGGAAAATAAGCACATGGGGGCACCGGGGTGGCTTAGTCAGTTGGATATCCGACTCTTGGTTTCAGCTCTAGCTCCAGTGGTGATCTCAAGGTGGGGCTCTGCACTCAGCGTGGAGTTCACTTGGGATTCTTTCCCTCTTCCTCTCCCTTTCCCTCTGCCCAATCCCCTGTGTTTGCTTTCTCAAATAAATAAATAAAATCTTTAAAAGAAAAGAAGCCAGTGAATGAATAAATATACATTTCAGGTAAATATGTGTTTTAGAGAAAAATAAAGTAGCGTGAGAGAGTTGGAAGGGAGGCGATTTTAACTTGGGTGCTCAGTTCCGGTGTCTTGGAGGAGTGGACAAATGCAGTTATGGAGAGAGCCAAGGAAAGATGTTGGGAGGTGCATTCTAGGCAACAGGAACATAACTTGGTGTTTTCCAGAAATATGGTCAGGCTGGAGCAAAGGGGAAAGAGGATTAACATTAGAAGATGACCTCAGGTAGCACTGTCTGCACTACTGCAGAAGAATACTCGACATCTGACCTCAGTGGGCATCTTATTACAGGAATGTGGCCCCTCTTGCAACAACCCACGCTAACTGCTCTGTGGTGCTGGAGAAAACATCTGAGAATACACATGAAGATTGGTGGAGATGGTTTTATAATCCATGGGTGTAGTGCCTCAAATGGACTTTTAAGCCTTAACATGATTCTAAGATTTATCTATTTGGCTCAGATATTGGTTGATTACACTCCAAGTGTTCCTTTTTGAATCAGTTCAGAACACATTTTTCCCACAGCCATAGTGCTTATATATGGTAGTTTAATTTTCCAGAATGACCCCCAAGTCCTATCTAGCGTCTCTGTGTACTGAACTTTGGTATTAATACTACATAACCGAGATGATTATGTAGCATTATTTCTGTGATGAAGTTATTTTTTGGTCCCACTGCATGGATCCAACTCCCATCCCCCCAGTGTCTTGTATGGGAAAAGGTCCCTCTGTTGCTGCCACTTTCTAGGGTCTCAGCAGCAGCAGCAGCAACGTTTCTAGGGTTCTTGTGGCATCAGAGGGAATTCTGAGCGGTTAAAGAAGGCTCTGGTGATCCAAGCAGCAGTAGGGAATCACACAAAAGTCCCCAGAATGATCGGGAGAGGACAGAGATTCCAGTTGTCCTTTGCAGTGGAAGGATATAGGAAGTAAGAGGGATCAGAATGCAAGCAGCAGAGAATCTGGAATGACTTGAGTGCAGGGGAGAGGGGAGACATCCAGTCAGCGCTACTTTCTTGTTGACCCTAGGGGGCACCACTGGCATGGGAGAAGTGCTCCCCACACAGAAGTTGATACACGGAGGGGTGGGGTCAGGGTGGAGGTGGGGTGGGCAGGAGTGGTGGGAAGAGGGGGCTGTTTTTAGTAGGAAATTGGAGGCAGTGAACTCCTTAATGAGACACCCATGTCTGGGTAAGAGATGCTTATATGTCAGGTGTTTGTAAGTCAAAAACTGCCTTACAAACTTTTATGTATAGTATATATTACAGTTCTTCATATATTACTATTTATATGTGAGTACACACACACACACACACACACACACACACACTAGGTGAAGGAGTAGGATTATTTGGCTTTATGTGTTTTCATAGACCAGGTTGTGTTAGATCAAGTGATAGTTTTCAGAAGTGCATTTTGGACCCATTATTCTGGTTTTGTTGTGGACAAATGCAGAGAAAGGCAAGCCTGGAGACAGGAATGATAATTAGGAAGGGGCCGAAACAATGATGTTCAGGCCTGATCTAGGACAGGAGGGTTTGACAATATTTAGGTAGTGAAATTGGACAGACTTGAGACATTGGCTACAAAGGCAAGGTGGGAGAAGAGCATAGGATGCTTACTGGCTCCCGGTTAACTAGGCAGGTGATAGAGAACACTGATGAAGGAAGGGTTTTGGAGAACGATGGTGAGTTCACCATTAGATATGTTGAATCTGATGCAGTCAGGGATGATCCAGCAAGCGTGGAGCCGAATTGGAGACAGTGATCCAGGTGTCCCTGGCATACTGGTGAGACTACACCAGGACAGTGCAAGGGACGGGTGCTAAGAGTTTATAGAGGATACACTGTCTAGGAAAGAACCTTGAAGATCAACAGCCTTTAATGGTCAGATAGAGAAAATCCAGTGACTGTACTGGGAAATGTACTGGAAAATCAAAAGGTGTATGTTTCACTGGATTTACAAAGTACCTAAACCCACCTGCTCCTGGCTGCTTAATACTGTTCCATGATGATTGTACAATGAACATAAAATAAATTGTTTCTTCCTCTTTTAAACCCTCACTGCAGTATGTCCTTATGTAATTGTGAATAATTTAATATCAATCAAAACAGGGTTAAATGAGTAGTCTTTGGTGACTTTTATTTTAGCTAGTGTCATTGTTTTAGTTAACCTTAGTAGCATCATTACACTTTTTATATTTTGAAACTGTCAATAATGAGAATACCATCATTTTGTAATCAGAAAAAAACTTAGTTTTTTAAAAAAGAAATTAGTTGGAAGCAAATATGAAAAATATTAACAGTAACTGTATGGTGGTGGAAATATGTGCTTGTTGTTAAATTACATATTTAAATTTTGAAAAAGTAAGAAGTTTAAAAAATAGTTTATTTTCCATTTTTCATGATTCGGCTACAGCCTGCAGTGACCATCTGGAGTTTAAAAGTCCTGTTTGGGTACATTTTGTGTGTGCCTGAATTTAAAATCCAACACCAAGATTATTATGTAATACATTTATATGCACTTACAAATATAAATGAATACTGATTCTACCATTTTTTAAAAGATTTTATTTATTTATTTGACAGAGAGAAACACAGCTAGAGAGGGAACACAAGCAGAGGGAGTGAGAGAGGGAGAAGTAGGCTTCCTGCCAAGCAGGAAGCCTGATGTGGGGCTCAATGTGGGGCTCGATCCCAGGACTCCAGAATCATGACCTGAGCCGAAGGCAGTTGTTTAACCAACTGAGCCACCCAGGCGCCCCTTACCATTTTATTTTCTAGTGTTCTATCCTTGACCAAAACTGAGTAATAAAGTATCAATGTTTCATTAGTAACCAAAGATCTACTCTCCACTCTGTGAATTGTTTCTAAGAGATCTCAGTGGAGCTGTCCGACGCTTCCCACTGAAATAGCCACTGACTGCTGGCCTTGTGGGAACCACTACTCCCAGCTGAAATGAAGGCTCTTGGCCAGGGGACAACCAGCTTGTGAGCAGCTGAGAGAGAGGTGGGCTGGTGAAGGGTTCACAACTGTCACGTCAAGTTCTCTAAGTGGCCTCTAGAGGGCAGAGAAGTCACAAGCCCGCCCGCAAGTCTGTGCTAACAGCTACCCAGGATTCTGTATCTCTCTTTCTAAATGTGTGCCCTTTTATTTAATTTCACGTTTATTTGTTTTCATGATCTATGGAACCAAGTTTCAGGGTTAGAGAAGGATAGTGTTATTCCCCAGAAACAGCCGATAGAACCCAGTATTACCATTTCCTTCTCTATCCTTCCGGAGATATGTTTATGTGTGTGAGTGCATGCCTATTATCTGATTTCCTCCCTCCTTTCACCCAAGGGGTAGCATCTGAACACCCTATTCTGTGTCTTGATTTTTTTTTCAATGAATATTATCTTGGTTGAAATGAAGTATAAAAATATCGAGAGCTTTCTTGTTTAGGCTGCAAATTATTCTAGCTATGGGTGTGCCATAATTTTTCAAGCAATACTTTGGTAAAGGGCATTTAGTTGTTTCTACAGTATGACAGGACCTTGTATGTGCATAATTTCATTTATTATGCACTTATTACATCTATAGGTTAAGAACAGGGACTGCCTCCTGCAATTATGGGGGCTGGCAAGTGTGAAATCTATAAGGCAGGCTGGCATGGGAACTCAGGCAGTGGCTGATGTTGTAGTTCTGAGTTTGAAATTTGTAGAGCAGGCTGGCAGACTGGGAGGGGAAGGATTTTTCAAAAATTATATGGTTAACTTATTCATACATTCACTATTCATTCAGCCAACAAATAGTTAATATGTTCCAGGCTCTGTGATAGGCACGGGATACATAATACAAAGAAGCACAGACTTGGGCCCTGTTCCTGAGGAGCGTTCATATATTTTAATCTGCCACATTTCTGCTAATTGCTGTGTTTTCCCTTCCTGAACCAAAGTGATGCTTGGGTCCTCTCTCCTCATCCTTCTCCACCCTTATTGACCCCCATTTTTTTCCTGCCTGCGGTCCTGTTCAGAACAGTTTAATTGTCTGTCCCCTTCCTCATGCCCCTTACTCTATCTCCCCAGCTTCATAGATGGACAGGGCTGCTGGATGGGTTCCCCGCTCAGAGGAGTGCAGTCCTCCAAAATCTGGATGCTCAGTCCATAAGCCCCGTCCCTTTCTGTTTCTCTTTCTCACCCCCAGTGGTCCAAACCTGCAGATTTCCCCCAATGATCCTGTAAAGTGAGACCCAAGTGGGCCACCCGGGAAGGGTCCTGAAATGTTGGGGAAGTTGGATGCCAACCTTGAGCTCCCTTTTTCTTACTGGAGAGCCATACACTGAGGGGGCCCTTTTGGTGTGGCTCTGTGCTGGTCTAGGGGAGGAGCCATATGGTCAAAGTGAAATTGCATCTCTTGTCATGTTGTGGTCCTTCTCGGTCTCTGTGGTCCATGGTGGTGCTTCAGCCTCACTTACTCCTGGGTTCTGGAATTTTCACAATGGTGTCTTGCCTATGGATAGATGCTAGTTGGGTTTTTTACAAGGGGGGCTAAAATCAAGAATGACCTGTATTGTCCCCCTTTATAAATTGTGTTATGTTAGCCATCAAACAGTACATTATTAGTCTATGATGTAGTTTTCCACGATTCACTGTTTGCATATAACACCTAGTGCTCCATGCAATCTGTGCCCTCCTTAACACCCATCACCAGGCTCACCTAACCCCCCACCCTCTTCCCTTCTAAAACCCTCAGTTTGTTTCCGGAGCCTATATTGCCCTCTTGATGACATTACTATCCAGGAAGGATTTCTATGTTACCATCTTGAAGCAGAATTCCTTCTACTCTGGGAAACCTCATTTTTTGTCCTTAAGGTCTCAACTGATTAGATGAATTCTTCCCACAGTATCGAGGGCAATCTCTTCTACTTGAAGTCAGCTGATGGTAGGTGTTAGTCATGTCTACAAAATACCTTCACTGCAACATCTAGATGAATGTTTGACCAGATAACTGAGCACTATAGCCTAGCTAAGTTAACACTTAAGATGTAAGCCTCAAATCAAGTTACTCTCCATGGAGGCTGAACCGATTTACTCTCTTACCTAGACATTCGAGAGCGGCATGCCCAAGGTAGCATTAGAGGATAACTGTCAGAGCAATTTGAAAGAGGTTCTGGCCTGCTCCTTAAACCACCTTGTGCTATTATGCTAGTAACAGAAATAGCTAAATGATAATGAACTGGATTTTTTTTTTGTTTTAGTTCCCTTTAAACTTTAAATTCCCTCTGAAAACAATGAATTTCCCAAAGAAATCTTTCCCTCTCTCAAACTGCTTCCTCTGCAGGCTTCTCAAGGAGAGTGCTAAGTACCTTCTTTGCTCTCATTTGTCTCTTCCAGATCATTTTCCGTCCTCCCTAACACTGCTGAATCTCATGTTACCAGGCTTTTCAAACACTTTTCTTCCATTTTGGTGTTCATTACCAACCCCCAGATCGCACTCCCTCATTCCTCTCTGTTTCTCAGTTCCTGGACCACAGTTTATCTCTTCTGCCCTAGTCAACTCTATTTCTGTCTATAGATCTATATTTTGAGGTCTACCTCGGTGAAACTTACACATTCTTCTCTGGTTGAATTGGATTTTTAGGAGTAAAGATCATCTTAGCTTATCTAGCTAAGGAGCTTATATAAAGGCAAGAAGGTGAAATTTTGGTTTGTGTAGGGGGAAAGACCGAGTGAGATTCTAGTTAAGTAGGGGCAAGATTGTGACAGAGCATAAGGATCATATTATTTAGACTGTTGAGTAGATGATGAGAGTCATGAAAGAGTCTAAGGGTAGGAGTAACAAGCTAAAATGTGTGTTTATAAAGATAACTGTCTTGTAGAAGGTGGGTGGGAGGGAACTATTGTCGGAGATTCTTTTTTTTTTTTTTTTTTAAGATTTTATTTATTTATTTGACAGAGAGAAACACAGCTAGAGAGGGAACACAAGCAGAGGGACTGAGAGAGGGAGAAGCAGGCTTCCCGCCGAGCAGGGAGCCTGACGTGGGACCCGATCCCGGGTCTCCAGGATCATGACCTGAGCCGAAGGCAGTCGCTTAACCAACTGAGCCACCCAGGCACCCCTATTGCTGGAGATTCTATCAGGCTACAAAGGTGTATCTCTTGGTGGCATATTATTCCTTAGATTGTTTATTTGTTCACTGTGCCACGTCCTGGATTTGGGAGACCGAGAATACACTCCCGGCGGGCACTACAACCATGTCTCCTGGGCTAGAGCTATGATCCCTGGTGAAACATCTCCAGGGGACCCACAAGAAGTTAGGTAGGTGGAAGTAAAGTAGCTCTGTGGGTCTTCTTCTTTAAACTGAATCAGAGTAGGGGAGAATTTCATTTGAATTTATGTGAAGATAGAGGTTGAAAAATATAATGTGGTGTATAAGTGTGTAGTTTTGGATCTGGAAAGCCTGGGTTTGAATATGAGGTTTGTTTCCTGTTGGCTGTGTGATCTTGAGCAACCACTGACTATATGCCCTTTCTTCATATAAAATTTAAAAATGGGAATAAAAATTGTACTTTTGCCACAGGGTTTTCATCTGAAGTATACTTAAAGCAGTACCTAGCATACACTAAATATTAGTGAGTGCTAGTACTGTTACCTTTGTTTATATTACTTCATAGTAAGACTGATGCTTTGGGAAAATCTTTTGTTTAGTATTTCAAACTCCCATTTGTAAAGCATGTTTGAAAAAATCATTTTAGTAGGTTGCTATAAAAATTAAATGAAAAATAGGTAGAAGATAATGTTGTAATAAAATAATAAAATCACATTTATATTAGCTTTGTTGCCTTTTAACTTCATCATATAGAGTAAAATGTTTGTTTCATTTGTGAGTGTGTGTGTGTGTGTGTGTGTGTGTGTGTGTATGTGCGCGATCACCAGGTAAAATCCATTTTACTCTAGTTCGCATTAAGAAAAAATTTGAAACTCTGTTGCAAAGGAGCAGTGAGACTAAAAACTGAGACACTGTGAAAAAAGGAGACTCCCAAATGTTGCAACTTGTTTAAGCCAGGGTTTCTTAATACCTATTCTCTGAGTATAGGGACCTTCCTGGGTCTTTTACTGATATAAGCAGAACATGAAGGGGAGATCTTTCACTGACAAGACTACCACCTCTGATATTCCCAGGCCTCAATTTCCAAGAGTTATACCAACAAGAAAGGCCAGGATTTATCGTCAGCAGATTTGGGGGCCTCAATGCTTGGAGTTTCTAAAAGCCCTCCCTCCTCCTCCTTCTGTCCCCGTTCCTGAACGTCCTAGTTTGCACTCCAGGCTATGCGTTCTGTAGTCCAGAGGTCTGACCTGTTGTACCCCAGTACATGCTCTTTGCCACGCCCAAGATTTGCTGATGACCAGTCAGCAGTGTTATTACTAATCTTGGTACAATACCAGAACCGATCCAGTGAGAAATTTTCCTCAAAAGAGAAAACACACTTGCTATTTTGTTTCAACTCCAGTGAGTGCTGACTTTGTGGTAAGAACATGTATTTGTTATTTAAATACGTTATTTTGGTAAGTGTACCTTTGCTACTATAATATGGATCTGCAAAAGAGTCTGGAAATAACTTGTGAGGCCATCTGACCTTTAACCCTTTCATTTCCATGTGATCCTTTTGTTTTTAGGTCAAATCAGCCAACACATAAGCTCATGGACTCTATTTTTATTAATTCCGAAGTCTTAAATGCAAGAGCCTGATGTTTTAAGCCTCGTCACAATAGTTCCTTGGGGCACCTGGCTGGCTCAGTCGGAAGAGTGTGCAACTTTTGATCTTGGGGCTATGAATTTGAGCCCCATGTTAGGTGTAGAGATTACTAAAAAAATAAATTATTAAAAATAGGAATTCCTTGAGAAAATGATTTTTTTGAGGTTACTTTCCCTGGTCAAATATAGAAAATAATGCTTTAGGCTTATTGTCCTTCAAATTACTGGTATGCTTACAAATTCTCAATCTCATTACTATGAAAGAGTAAAAAAGGAAAGATGATAGCAAATCTAAGTATTTGATGTATTTTTCAATGTACTATAATGGTATATATTATTCAGGAGTACTGTTCAAGTGTTTTAGAGATTAATACTTCCAAAATTATTTTACATCTGAGTGTCTCTAATGAGGGTTAGATGTATATAGTAATAATTCATACACCCAGCTACCATTTAATAAGGATGAATTGTTTAGTTATAAGAATATTCATTGAGTTAGAACATGATGCTGAGCATATGCTCTCATCCTGTGCATCATATGTTGATTGAACAATATATCAAGCCTCAAGTGTCTGAAGTGGGTACTTTCAATCAACTGTCAGGATTGAAGAATATTATAATGTTTAGTATATTAATAGCTCATAGAAAGGATTAAACATGAGACATGTACTGAGATGGACAGATGGTGCCATAACTCCTCCACTTGTTTTGGAAACTCATTTCACTAGTTGTATTGCTTAGAACCGAATGAATTTCTTCTGGTAGCATGCCAGTGTTCTATGTAATTGTGGATGTGTGATGACTTGGGGCACCTTCAAGGAATTCTCTCAATAGCAAAGAACTTAAGGAGATGAGTTCGGAGGCTGCTCAGCTTCTGCCATCATGTCCTGGCATTCACTCAAGGCAGGGTAATCCTCTCTCCTCGGCAGCCTAAGAGCCTATGCATGTGGTTTTTCCCCATGTCCTCTCCTTCTCCGACAGTTACCCGGCTCTGACCCTGTTCACTGCGTTGCAGTCCTTTGGATCAGATCAGGTGCAGTGCTACTCATTTATGTTACTGTGAAGAAATTTCAGAGTATGAACTCTGTGGTTGAGGTAAATTACAGGTTTAGTATCTCATTACTCAGTTTAACAACAGTTTGAGCATAAAACATTCTTTCAGGCATTCTCTGTCATCATTGTCATTACCAGTCCCAAAGCCAATTTCTGGACTATTTTTGTTCTGTTACCCACTTCTGAAGTCTCTCTCAGACCTCTAAGTACCTGGAGACTTAGGATCTTTTGAACTCTGGGTCTCAGGTCTGCCCCTTTTTAGTTACTTGGTGGCTAAGGAAGCTGTATATCGATAGAGTGGTAATTGGTTAGTTAACCATGCTTTGGATGAAAAATTCTTAGATGCTCTCTGTCTCAATTTATTTTTTTCTCTTTCTGTGTTACGTTGTTCCCATCGTCTTTCACTTATAGCACTGAACAGCTGAATGAGCATTATAACTGGATGAGACCTGAGTTTAGATTCTTAGTTTGCCATTTACTAGTGGGTTGGCCTGGGAAGTTTAAATCTCTAGTCTCAGTATTCTTATTGACAAAACGGGGAGACTCTTTGCCTTTCTTACTTTACGGGTTCTCATGAGGATCAAATAGCACTATGAAGGCAACAGTCATGTGCAGCTTGATATTTTCTTTAGGAGACTATGATTCCATTTAAAAAGATTGTTCTAAAAGTGACAGAGATTTGGCCAAGAACTGGAACACTACAGAGAAGTAGGTGAATTAACTATGATCAATGGTTCCTAAGTCTTAATGAATATTAGAATTACCGGAGCCAGAGGGGCACCTGGTGGCTCAGTGGGTTAAGCATCAGACTCTTGATTTCGGTTCCAGTCATGATCTCAGGATCAGGAGAGCGAGCCCTGTGTCAGGCTCCACTCTCAGTGGGGAATCTTCTTTCTTCTCTCTCTTTCCCTCTCCTGTTGCCCTTCCCCTACACTTGCATTTTCTCTTTCTCTCAAATAAATAAATTTTAAAAGAATTATTGGAACCAGGAAAACAAGTATTTTATTTTTTAAAAGCTTTTCCTTATTTATTTGACAGAGAGAAGCACAGCTAGAGGGGAACACAAGCAGGGAGAGTGAGAGAGGGAGAAGCAGGCTTCCCACCGAGCAGGAGCCCAGTGTAGAGCTCAATCCTCGGACTCCGGGATCATGACCTCAGCCAAAGGCAGATCCTTAACGACTGAGCCACCCAGGTACCCCGAAAAAACAGTATTTATAAAAAATATTTATTTATTTTAGAGGAAGAGAGAGGCAGGGGTGAGGTGCAGAGGGAGAGGGAGAGAAAGAATCTCAAACAGACTCCCAACTGAGTGTGGAGCCCAAGGCAGGGCTCAATCTCACAACCCTGAGGTCGTGACCTGAGCTAAAATCAAGAGTTGGACACTCATCCGACCGAACCACCCAGGTGCCTCAACACTATTTTTATAATAAGGCCGCAGGCATAGGATTTTCAGAAGCAATCCATATTGCATAGCATATGGGACATACTTCTAAAAAAAATGATTGTTTACGTGAAAATGAAATTTAACTGAGAATTTTGTATTTTTACTTACTAACACTGGCAATCCTATAAAGGTAATTCTCATGAGCAACTCCTTTAGAAACTACTGACCCAGATCCTGAGTGGGGCCTGCCATTAAATGAGGGAAATGAGCTGACTGCCTGTAACACAGGATTTTAGATGCTTCAGGGAGATGGTCATGGTCTTTTCCTAGGAGAATAAGAAATCCTGCCTTACCATCTCCTCTAGACTTGACATTTCACTCTTAGAATTTTATTTTCTTTTATTATTTTGTTTTAAAAATATTTTATTTATTTATTTTTCAGAGAGAGAGAGAGTGGGCATAAGCAGGAATATGGCAGGCAGAGGGAGAAGCACCCTCCCCGCTGAGCAAGGAGCCCAATGCACACTGGGAGCCCAGGACACTGGGATCATGACCTGAGCCAAAGGGAGACATTTAACCAACTAAGCCACCCAGATGTCCCTCACTCTTAGAATTCTATACATTATAAATGTAAATATCCTAGGGAAGGGTAGAAACTTCAGGCAAATATCTATTATTTACACATTACTGTAGTTGAACCATCTAAAAATAAGCTTTTGAGAGAGAATAAAGAGGATATGAGGCTCTGATCTCTGTGGAAAGGGGAGGATAGTGGCCTGATGTGTAGTTCCAGAGCTGGGATGTGGGAGAGCCTAAGGACACACTTGGCCTACTCCCCACACCTGTCCTGGATCTGACTTGTTCTCAGGTACAGTCAGCCAGATGAATGGTTATGGTCTCTCTCTGTTCAGGTAGACTAGAAATGGTAGGAATGGGCCTGAGGAAGCAGATACCTTTAACACTGCAGTACCAGTTGGTGAATCATGACAGATGACAGAAAAACAGCCCAGATTTTCTTGTTCTAGTTCAGTGCTGTCCAATAGAACTTTCTAGAATAATGGAAATGCTCTGCATTGTCCATTAGAATGCCCACAAGCTACATGTTGCTACTGAACACTGGAAATGTTGCTAATTCAACTAAAGAACTGATGTTTAAGTTTTATTTTATTTTAGTTAAAATTAAAGTTAAAATAGCTGCATGTGGCCCTTGGCTATCATATTGGGCATGTGGTTTATGGGTCAACATCAGCCTATACTGAGTCATTCACCAGCTAGCAGCTTGTGGGCCACATAGACACGTTTAGTTTGCACAGTTAGAAAAACGAAAAGACCTGATTTAGTTACCAACATCTCATAACTGGCAGATCTTAAGTGAAAACCTGAATTTCTGGCTTCTTTGGAAGATAACAAGATATCTGGCAAACAAGCCAACAGTTCTCAAGGCACTATTTCACTTGAGTTTATCAGTAGTTATTTTGCTTTTGTTTTAGTTAATACCCCACCTGTAGTCTTCATTTATTTTATCTGCCTAGTTGTTACAGGTATTTGATTTTGGGATCCCCGTTTGAAAAGCGACAATGAAGTTTCATCCTTATGAAAATAAATTAATTAAATTCCTAACTCTGAGGCACTTTTAAAAAATATTAATTAGAAGGTGCTTCTGATTTAAAAAAAAGGCTTAGTTACAGGAAAGTGAGGGTTTCAAACTCTGTCAGAGTAGGACTACATGTTGGAATCATCAGGTTCTAAGCAGAGAACTCTGGTCTTATCCTTTTGTCTCTGAGAAATTCTGTTTCTCCATCTGTAACAAAAGTTGATTATAGTACTTACCTTATAGTATCATTTTGCAGTTTTACTATAGTGAAATGTATAAAACACTTAACATCTATTTTTTAAATTAAAAAAATTAAAAAGAGCACTTTCATCTGGGTTACAATTTTTTGTATTTAGATAAGAATGTCAATTTTTAAAGAATCTGGGGAGAATTTAATAGTGCTTGTAAATAATGCACTTTTTTGTTAAATAAAAAATAAAATGCTGCAGCCTACATAGAGAAAATAAAAGGTTCTTTTCATGTTTTTGGCTTAAACTCTTTGATTATAATCTAATATACCCTATAAGAAAATAACTTCATTTTGAGCCTGTCAAGATGAAATTGGCTTATTAACACACTTTCCCTGCTTAGTGGTATAGTTAATTTGGAATTGGGGAGGAGCCTAAAATAGGCAAAGAAATCAAATTCAGATGAAACATAATATCACCAAAAGCCCTTAAAAATTGGGGAATGAGGGCGCCTGGGTGGCTCAGTTGGTTAAGCGACTCCCTTCGGCTTAGGTCATGATTCTGGAGACCCGGGATAGAGCCCCACATCGGGCTCCCTGCTCGGCGGGAGGCGTGCTTCTCCCTCTCTCACTCCCCCTGCTTGTGTTCCCTCTCTAGCTGTGTTTCTCTCTGTCAAATAAATAAAATCTTTTAAAAAAAATTGGGCAATGAATGCAAATTTGAGCATAAGAAAGGGAGTTTAGAAGGAGAAAGTAAAAATGATTTTCTGGAAGATACTATGTCAGGAAAGCAAAAGGCAAAATGATGTACTATAGAGATAAAAAAAAATGGCAACCACAAACTATTCCAGAAATCCAGTGGTAAATAAGAAAAAGACTTTCTCCCCCTTATACTGCTGGTAGGAATGCAAGCTGGTACAGCCACTTTGGAAAACACTGTGGAGAGTACTTAAAAAATTAAAAATAGAACTACCCTATGACCCTGCAATTGCACTACTGGGTATTTACCCCAAAGATACAGATGTAATAAAAAGATGGGCCATGTGTACCCCAATGTTCATAGCAGCAATGGCCACAATCACCAAACTGTGGAAAGAGTCAAGAAGCTCTTCAACAGACAAATAGATAAAGAAGATATGGTCCATATATACAATTGGAATATTACATCTCCATCAGAAAGGATGAATATCCAACTTTTGTATTAACATGGACAGAACTTGAGGAAATTATGCTGAGTGAAATAAGCCAAGCAGAGAAATTCAGTTATCCTATGGTTTCACTTACTTGTGGAGAATAGGGAGTAACATGGAGGACGTTAAGAGAAGGAAAGGTGAAGTGAATTGGAGTAAATAGGAGGGGGAGACAAACCATGAGAGACTGTGGATTCTGAGGAACAAATTGAGGGTT
Source organism: Spilogale gracilis (assembly GCA_004023965.1). NCBI lineage: Eukaryota > Metazoa > Chordata > Mammalia > Carnivora > Mephitidae > Spilogale > Spilogale gracilis. The sequence goes on along the minus strand of PITA01009188.1, from coordinate 34,574 downwards.
TTGGAAGGGAGGGGGGTGGGTGGATGGGCGAGCCTGGTTTGGGGTATTAAGGAAGGCACATATTGCAAGGAGCACTGGGTGTGGTGCATAAACAATGAATCTTGGAACACTGAAAAAATAAAATAAATTATTAAAAGAAAAGAAAAAAGAAAAAGACTTTCTGACATAGCTTATGTCCATATGATCAGTCGAAGTGATGGCCAACAGAAGGTGTATGCCTTTTAATGCTACTGATTTTGGAAAATGGCAGGAGTTTAAACTTAAGTGACTATAATTCTCTTAGGATATTTGGCTATGAGAAAAATGCTTAGGAAATAAACATTTCAACATGAACTAAATGCAATGGGAACAACCAATCAGGCTCTGTTCTCAACGAGTTATCATCAAGCTGGGGAGATGTAGGAGCGAACAGAGGTTAATGTAGGAGATAGATGATGACTGGTAAATTTAGAAGTACGTTGTATAGTCTTTACTTTTTAATAATCCAATTCTTTCATTTTGAAATGGGTTTTGAGGGGTGCCTGGGTTGTTCAGTCATTAACCGTCTGTCTTCGGCGCAGGTCATGATCTCAGGGTCCTGGGATTGAGCCCCACATCGGGCTGTCTGCTCAGCAGGAAGCCTGCTTCTCCCTCTCCTACTCCCCCTGCTTGTGTTGCCTGTCTTGCTATCTCTCTCTGTGTCAAATAAATAAATAAAATATTTTTTAAAATTATGAAATGGGTTTTGAAAGATGACTAGATGAATAAAAGTTTACCTGGTGAAGAAGAGGAGAAGCATAAGATCTCGTATGTTCAAAGGCTCAGAGACAAAATAGTAAAAAAAGATGGAAAAAATTTATTTTCCAGAATATGGGTACACAGAGAGGATTTGTGGGATAATTGACATCAGTAGCAGAGTTGTGTATTAAACATTTTGGTATTTTAGAAAGGAGAGGATAACATGAAGGAAAAATTGAACATGACAGTGAAATTGTGTGTTATGTGTCTGATCCTTCCTCTCTGCTACCCTCAAACTTTAGCAATCTTCCTAGGCTTAAGAGATGCTTGATATCTGGGAATTATTTGTGGACACTAGTCTTGAGGAAGGGCTGAGACCATGGGATCAGGGACAAGAAGACAGATTAAAAACAACCACCAAGACCATTGCTGATGTTACATCATTTTTGCATGATTTTTAAAAGGTATGTTTTTGGGATTAGGTAGTTGATTGGAAAAAAAAAAAAAGAGAGAGAGAGAGAGAGGCCTTGCATCGCCAAGGCAATTAGGGATCTCCTTTTGATCCCTCCACAGCAGGGTGCACAGCTGTGAGGGCTGAGTGCTCTTGAATTGCAGCCCCCACTCACCTCCCTGGCTGGATGGCCTGCAATACACAGCCTGCACAACTTGATATGGCAGCCCCAGCCATGAGGACCTCTGTATGGGATGGGAATTCACAGGATATATGGGATGGGTTTTTGACCATTATAGGTCATAAAAGTGGATTTAGGCCAACATCGCCTAACCAGAGAAAGGATTTGGGGACTATATTTTATGTACATGTGTACAGTGTGTTTGGAGAACTCTGAGCAGATCAGTATTTTTGGAAGCTATAGTTGACACTGGGAGTTTGAACTGCACATGTCCACTTACACATGGATTTCTTTTGATAAATATAGTACGGTAGAAATATTTTCTCTTTCTAATGATTGTTTAAAAAATATTTTATTTATTTGGGAGAGACAGGGAGAGGGAGAATGAGAGAGTGAGCACAAGCAGGCAGAGGGCCAGGGGGAAAGGGAGAAGCAGGCTCCCCACTAAGCAGAGAGCCCAACGTGGGGCTCGATCCCAGGACCCTGGGATCATGACCTGATCTGAACCAACTGAGCCAAAATCACCTTCCTAATGATTTTCTTTTCTTTTCTTTTCTTTTTCTTTTCTTTTTTTTCTTCTTTCCCTTTCCTTTCCTTTCCTTTCCTTTTTCTTCTCTTCTCTTTTCCTTCCTTTTTTTCTTTCTTTTTAAAGATTTTATTTATTTATTTGACAGAGTGAGACACAGCAAGCAAGGGAACATAAGCAGGGGGAGAGGCAGAGGGAGAAGCAGGCCTCCTGCTGAGCAGGTACTCTGATGCAGGCTCCATCCTAGGACCTTGTGATTATGACCTCAGCTGAAGGCAGACACCCATTGGTTGAGCCATCCAGGTGCTCCCACAAGATATATTGTTACTAGTAAGGCTTTCAGGCAACAATAGGCTATTAATTGTTAAGTTTTGGGGGAGTCTAAAGTTATATGCTGAGTTTCAGCTGCATGGGGGTCAGTATCCTTAACCCCTGTGTTGTTCAAGGGACAATTGTGTATTTTTATTTTATTTAAAAAAAAAGATTTTATTTACTTATTTAGACCCTGAATGGGGGTGGGTGGGGGGAGGGGCACCGGGAGAGGGAGGGAGAGAATCTCAAACAGACTCCTTGCTGAGCAGAGCATGAAGCCGGACATGGGGCTTGACGATCTCATGATCCAGAGATAATGACATGAGCTGAAATCGAGACCCGGATGCTTAACCGACTGTGCCACCCAGGGACCCCAACAACTGTATATATATATATTTTTTAAAGATTTTTTATTTATTTGACAGAGAGAAACACAGCCAGAGAGGAACACAAGCAGGGGGAGTGAGACAGGGAGAAGCAGGCTTCTCGCTGAGCAGGGAGCCCGATGTGGGACTTGATCCTGGGTCTCCAGGATCATGACCTGAACTGAAGGCAGTCGATTAACCAACTGAGCCACCCAGGTGCCCCCAAAACTGTATATATATATTTTTAAGATTTTATTTATTTGACAGAGAGAAACACAGCTAGAGAGGGAACACAAGCAGAGGGACTGAGAGAGGGAGAAACAGGCCTCCCGCAGAGCGGGAAGCCCGATGTGGGGCTTGATCCCGGGTCTCCAGAATCATGACCTGAGCCGAAAGCAGTCGCTTAACCAACTGAGCCACCCAGCACCCCAACAACTGTATATTTTTAAAGGAGTATATTTGTTTCCTAAGGCTGCTGCCACACATTGTCATAAACTAGATGGTTTAAAACAACAAAAACTTATTCTTTCACAGCTCTGGAGGCCACAAATCCACATGTCTGAAATCAAGGTGCCCGCTGACTTTGTTCCTTCCTTGGTGGCTTGGAGGGAGTGTGGATACTCATTCCCCTGCTGGTGACAATGGCAGTACTTGGATCATAGACATGATCAATCTCTGCCTCTGTCTTCACATCACCTTTTCTTCTGTGATAAGCACACTTGTCATTGGCTTTAGAGCAAGTCAGATTACATTTCCAAAAACTTTTTTGCAAATAGTGTCACATTCACAGATTCTGGGTGGACGTATCTTTTTTTTTTTTTTGGACCTATCTTTTGGGAGCCACCATTCAACCCACGATAAGGTGAGTTGTAGTAAGACATTAAGCTGGTGAGTAGGCAGGAACTTCCCATCTGATATTTTGAGATATTGCATTGCTTGTTTTTATCAGTTTATGGTTCACTGATATTCAAATATTTGCCACTTGCTGTTTATCTCAGCCTATACAGTCTTTCCTCATTTTATACTTGTGTGGTTTGGTTTTATCCTGACAAGGCAACTGTTTTAATCAGAAAAGCACACTTTCCATCTATGCATTTCTTATCTCTTAAAGGTAAAAAGTATTTTTTTTAGACTGGGTGGGCACCTGGGTGGCTCAGTTGGTTAAGCATCTGCCTTTGGCTCAGGCCATGATCCCAGGGTCTTGGGATACAGCCCTGCATCAGGTCCCTGCTCAGCAGGGAGCCTGCTTCTCCCTCTCCCTCTGCCACTCCCCCTGCTTGTGCTTTCTCTCTCTCGCTTACTCGCTCTCTCTCAAATAAATAAAATCTTTAAAAAAAAAAAAAAGATGAAAAGTCCCTGAGTTGCTGTTGGTAGTCTTTGAGTTTGAGCCAAAGTTTTTCTGTTTGCCTAGAGCTTGTTTTAAATTGTTGGTATCCTAGAAACATCATTTTCCTACTAATGTCTTTGTGGATTGACTCACATTGAAGTATTAAAACCCTTCTATAATTAATGCATTCTCTTTGGCCCTTTGTGTTTCAGAATAACATATAGTACGTAATTCACCTTCAATGAGAAAGTTTCCACTGGGATGCATATTTACGGATTGTAAGTGCTCATTGTCACATACTCAGTACCCATGGATTTTTAAATTAGAATGAAGAAACGGCTCTTTTTCTGAAATGGGGTTAATTACAAAATGAAATAAATTGCTCTCTTATGGAACTAAAGAATATTAGAAGTGAAGGTTTCTGCAGATTAATCTAATCTAGCACACACATTTGATAGGCTAGGAAGCTGATTCAGGAGAAACTGACAAATCTAGGCTCATCTTTCTTTTTTTTTTTTTTTTTTAAGATTTTATTTATCTATTTGACAGAGAGAAACACAGCCAGAGAGGGAACACCAGCAGGGGGAGTGAGAGAGGGAGAAGCAGGCTTCCCGCCGAGCGGGAGCCCGATGTGGGGCTCGATCCTGGGTCTCAGGGATCATGACCTGAGCCGAAGGCAGTCGCTCAACCAACCTAGCCACCCAGGCGCCCCTAGGCTCATCTTTCTTCCATTGCTTACTCCTTAAGCAGATGATTGACTCTCTTCCACATTACCATCACCATTTTGCATCTTTCTAATTAAATATATTAATTGAATAAATGCATTCTTTGCTTTCTGACATTATTTTGTTTATCCTTCTGACAGTATTTCCCAGTATCTTCTACTGATCTCCTTTCTTGTCATAGTTCCTTTAACTTTATTTTTTCCAAAACTCCAATATTTTACTATTTTCCTTCCATGGAATAAGTGAGAAGGTCAGAGGCTGGGGTGAAATGAAGAAGAAAGGGTGGGAAGAATAAAGGGAGAGAGAAAAATAAAATTATTTCTTTCTTTCAAAATATATTTAAAAAAAATTTTTCTTGAAGACTTTATTTGAAAGAGAGAGCAGAGCTAGAGAGAGAGAGAGAGAGAGAGAGAGAGAGCATGGGCTGGGGGAAGGGGCAGAGGGAGAAGCAGACTCCCCACTGAGCAAGGAGTCCAACATAAGCCTCCATCTCAAGACCCCAGGATCATGACCTGAGCCAAAGGCAGACACTTCACTGAGCCACCCAAGTGCCCCAGATTATTTCTTCCTAACTTTCCATTTCTTTTATTTCCAAGTATATGGCATATGTCCTATGTAGCATACAATGTTACACATATGCACATAAGTATAATATCTGAAAGAACAGTGAGCCAGCATTCTAAGTTGTGTTAGAGACTTCCACTTCCACTCAATATATTTCTGTCTTCCAATTTTTATAATGAGTCTATTAAGAACCATGCATAATTGGGGGGAAATATTAAAATAAGAAACTGCCTAGGAGCTCCTGTCCTTAAATGAAAATGTCAGAGAAGCTTCTGAGGAGGCTTAACTTAATTAATACCATTTAAATAATTTACCACTATGAAAAATGTTTTATTCATTTCTTTCCCAAGATTACTCTTTCCAAACATTCTAAATTACAGGCCGAACATGTTTAACTTAGCTCATAAATTAACCTCTTCATCTAGAACAGGGAAGGATACAAAATTCTGTGCCCACTTTTTCCATTGCGGTAAAAGGTGTAGCTCTAAGTGAAGTCAGTTGATCCACATCTGTGAATGAGAAAGAAAGAAAATGATCAACTTTCAAGCCAGATACCTTGTTTAGGTTGCAGGCACTAGGGAAATATATTACTATGTTCTAACATTTTAGTGTCTTAGGACATGAGTGAATATTTTATTCAAGAGGGAAAAATAGGTTCTGGTTTCCTAGCTGGTATTAAATGTTAAAAAAAAGAAATATAAAAAATAAATCAATTAACTATTTCTCACAGATAGAGATATATCAATTTGGGTCCTTGAGTAAAAAGTTTGGAAAAAGTTGGCTTTTGTATTTTTATTTACAAGGAAAAGTTTCCCAGACAGTAAATTCTTCTGACGAGAGAAAAAATATAGACAAGCAGGACCAATTTATGTCTCTCTGCAGGGTCCTTCTTCGTTGTGTCTGTCTCCCGAGAGTTTTCAGGGAACACTCAGTAACCTTCTCTTCCCAAATTAGTATAGTCTCAGTTATCTTTGCGATGCTGCTGCTGTTTCTCATTTGGTCTCTCTCTCTCTCTCTCTCTCTCTCTCTCTCTCTCTCTCTCTCTTTTTAAAGATTTTATTTATTTGACAGAGAGAAACACAGCCAGAGAGGGAACACAAGCAGGGGGAGTGAGAGAGGGAGAAGCAGGCTTCCCGCCGAGCAGGGAGCCCGATATGGGACTCGATCCCGGGTCTCCGGGGTCATGACCTGAGCCGAAAGCAGACACTTAACAACTGAGCCACTCAGGTGCTCCCCTCTCTCTTTTTAAAAATATTTTATTTATTTATTTGATGAGACAGAGATCACAAGTAGGCAGAGAGGCAGGCAGAGAGAGAGGAGGAAGCAGGCTCCCTGCAGAGCGGAGATCCCAATGCCAGCCTCTGTCCCAGGACCCTGAGATCATGACCTGACCTGAGGGCAGAGGCTTAAACCACTGAGCCATCCAGGCGCCCTCTCATTTGATCTCTTAACGTACTTTCAGCTTAGGATACTTAAGCCCAAAACAGGCTTGAGTATATTGGTTTTTTTTTTTCTTTTTTAAGATTTTATTTTTATTTATTTGACAGAGGGTGAGAGAGGGAACATAAGTATGGGGGAGTTGGAGAGGGAGAAGCAGGCTGCCCACTGAGCAGGAAGCCTGATGTGGGGCTTGGTCCCAGAACCCTGGGATCATGACCTGAGCCAAAGGCAGACGCTGAAGATAGAGCCTCGCAGGCACCCCAAGCCTATTGTTATTTGTTACTAATATTAACATTTCTAGGAGACGTTAATGTCAGTGATAGGAATAAGGAAATATAGGGAAATTCTTTTGAAGTTACAGAAGGTTCTTGGTAGCAACTGTGTTGTGTAAAAGATATATATATCAATTTTATACATATATTATAATACATGTACGGATGTCTATATATCCACAACTAATACATTTATACATACATACGTATTTCCTCTGTGAACAGTTACATTTTTTATAAAGTTGGAGGAATTAGAATATGAAACAATGCAATTTAATATTTATTGAGCATTTACTATGTTCTAGACTTGTCTCATTTAACCATCATAACTACCTGTCTAACTGTAATTTTCCGGGTACTTCGGTGGAGCATTTGGTTGAGTGACTGACTCTTGGTTTCAGCTCAGGTGGTTATCTCAGGATGGTGAGATTGAGCCCCCTGCTGGCCTCTGGGCTCAGCCCTACGTCTGCTTAAGACTCTCTGTGTTCCACCCCTCTGTACGTGCTCTCTCCCTCTCAAATAAATCTTTTCAAAAATAAATACAATTTTCAAGAAACTAAAAGCATGATTCTCATTCCAATAGAGAATGAATATATGCTAAAGATTTATTAACTCATTAAGAAAACCAGCAACATAATAAAGTTGTTCAAAAAGTATTTTGGGAAACTGGGTGTTTAGAGACACCTAAGGGGAATATTAGAATAAGACTGATCTTGAGGGCAGTAAAAAAAACAATCACCTTTGGGGCTATCTTTTCTACCTGACAGAAATTATTTGCTGCTCCACTCTATTTACCTTCAAGTTAACATGTAACTCCACAGGGTCTAAGATCTTAATTTATGTACAAATCATACACAAAGTTCTGTATGAAAATCAAACAAAGGAATGTTACCCCAGATAATGAAATAATCCGTGAATAGGCTGGTTAAACAATGCCCCAGTATGACATTGAAAGTTCACTCTGCACTCTCTTTGCCTTATAGCCAAGTGTTAGATACTGCCTTTTAATGTACTCTATTGTGTAAGTACTTTTATTATTCTCGTTAATTTGTTAGAGTTAAGAAAAAATACCAGATTCAAATATGCAAGCCACATATATTTCATAAGGCAGTAAAAAGATCTGAGTTTGAGGTCAGCTCTACTCTATATTCCCATCCATATATTGAGAATAGCTATATTCATTAGCATTATATTCACTCATATTTATTACTTGACTTTTGTCTTATTTGTCTTATTTGACTGATTTGGCCTTACGTTGTATCTGTGATTTTTAAATGACAATCTATGCCCAAATCTTTTGGTAGGTGAACAGAATATTAAATAGCTATAAAGATTTAACTTTATATGCCTATGTATATTTCTTTATACATCTCTTATATCTCTCTCAAATTATAAATTAATTACTGCACATATGAGTCATTTCCATGTCCTCAAAACTCTGGGCCACTCAGCCTGGTTGATTATTGTGCATATTGTATAAATGAGGTCATTAGAGGTTGCTTAACTTTAATATGAAAAAAACTCTTGAGCGGCCATGGCCTGCATCCCTGCATTCCCAATCAGTCTCAGAAAAACAAATCCAGTGTGTTTTTGTACATTTTGTCAGTTTTTATAAATATCCTAAATCCACCTGAAAATGTGTTAATTTTTGCATTTATGTGGTCTATACATTTCAATAAATGCAATTTATTTTTAAAAAAGAAAAGAAAGAAAAGCAAATCCAAGTACCTATTATATATTTGGAAAAGACATAACAAAAACTATACTAAGAATAGATACAGGGCTTTTTTGAAATGGAAAAGATGTCCTGTGCTGTTTTATGAAAGATCTTGGTTTTGCTTTACCAATTGCACTATTCCTATTTATCTTGAAGCCATCTAGGTTCTTCAGATTGTAGAATTATTGTGAATTATCATTATATGTGTACGTGATAGTCTGACCTATCATTTACCACAAAACTTTTCTAGGACTACTTTTCCATATTCAGTTTTTGTTGCTGTCATTAATGTTATTTTTGCTGGAAATAGACGTAACAAAGAAGGATTACAATTCTGGGCCTGGATACATGATTTATTATGATAAAAAAAAAGTCTGATAGCTTCTTCTGAATCATAACGCAGTGGCTGTCAATTCCCAGAATAATATTTAAACCTCTTAACCCTGCTGATATGAAAAAAAGAGCCAAGGCAAAGCAGTTGAGCTCAGAGCTTTACATATTTCTCCATATGAATTCTTAGACATCTGCAGAACACCTGAGTCAGACGTGTCCTTGAATACTTTATTTGCTTCTCCTCACATTCTATATATATCACACAGCTCCCCAGGCATCCTTAGAGCTCTAGATGTTTAGGCTCACTCATTTCTTAAAACTGGCTGTGTCTCTGACCTCAGATACGGTGGAAGTCAGCATCCCTCCTACATTGCTGAAGACTTTCTATGGGCTTATGTCTTCCCAAGGAAGAGTCTGTCCCAATTTCTGGTTTAGGATGAAATGCATTTGTGTATATGTGTGTGTATATGGCTAACTGTAATTCTTCTTTATTCTCAGTCCTAAAATAGCCCAAACAGGAAACAGAATCCTATCCTTTTAATCTTTCCCACCTGTCTTAACCACATTACCATAAGTACAGCAGTGAATACAGCTGTTTTTGTTTGTTTGTTTGTTTTTTTAAGGATTGGGCATTAGATAGCTTGTTCTTAGAGTTCTGTGTCATTCTGGCCCTTTCTTTCGCCTTTGGTCTTAGCCATCCAGGATTTTCTGTGTCCCTTGTATCTCTCCTCAACATCCTCACTTCTTTGGGGCACCTGGCTGGCTCAGTCAGTAGAGCAGACACTCTTGATCTCGGTTGTGAGTTCAGGACCTACGTTGGGGGTAAAGCTTGCTTAAAAAAAAGGTTCTTCCCACTTTCTACTCATTCTTGGTTTCCCTTACCCTCTTAAAATTGTTCTTAACTGTTTCTTTTTCTCTCCTCTCTTTCTCCAGCCAGCATCACCTACCAAGATGCTTGCTAAACAAGAGTATTCTCCTTAAAAGAAATTCTGCCACCAGCTAGTTTTTAAATTGAAAGAATAATACGTGCATAAGGTTACAAAACTGTCAATAGTAAAAGAATGTGGTGAAAATACAATTATTTCCACCTCATACTGCAGAGACCTCCATTTCTATGGTTCTTTTTCTCAAAGATCCATCATGCCAGATTCTTGAATGCACAAGTGCAGGTATAGTCCCACTTTTCAAAATATAGAATGCTGAATATCTCCCATTTCCCTCTCCAAAGCAACCCTCTCCCTTTCTTTCCCTGCTCAGAGCTCCATATGGATTAATCCTCAGACTTGCTCACCTCTGGCTTCATGCTGAAAGATCTAAGGGGAAGACTCTGAGAGGTGGGGCCTTGGCTTGGCTTGCTAAGATCCCTTGGTGGCTCTCTCATGCCAGTTCTGGTAACTGTGACTTTCTTCCATCTCTTCAGGTCTATTTGTGGTTATAATGCCTTGCATTATCTCTAGAGGTTTCTCCACCACACCCTCCCAGATTATAGTCTCCTTTGAGAACTCCTCAGATTATCCAGTTTGAATGTGACCTCTTGGAATCCTAAAGATATAAATGGGACCACCATTCATGCATTTTCTGGAGCTTAGATGTCAGAATGTATCAACTCACATGAAATCTACCTTAGACCTTTATAAACATAATAGTCAATTACACTGTTGTAATTTATTTACCTGTCGCTTAATGTCAGCAGTTAGGTTATTTCCTGTTTACGACACTGATGCAAACATATACACTTATGTTTATATTTTTGCATATATTACAAATAGAACTGAAGAACAATTTTTTTTAAAAATAGTAACTATTTTTAGGCAAAGCCTAAGGCACTTAAAATATTAGTAAAGGGCAACGATTGCTCCCTTACAGATTTGTATTAGTTTGTACTGCCTCTGATTGTATCTTGCCAATAAAGTTAATTCTTTACCAAACCCATAAGTGAAAGCTGGTATCTCATTGTCATTTTAATTTGCACCTTAAGATTTCTGAGTAAAAGTTTAACAACTTTATATTTATTTAAAATTATTTTTTCCAAGAAAGCTCCTTTTATCCCATATCTTATTGATATACAAGTGCTTTTATTATATTAATTTTCCTTATATTAAGGAAATTAATTCTATGTGTCTTTCACACACTTCAAATGCTTGTTTTCAGATGGTCATATTTTGTTTTAAAGATTTTATTTATTTATTTGGCAGAGAGAAACACAGCTAGAGAGGGAACACAAGCAGGGGGAGTGAGAGAGGGAGAAGCAGGCTTCCCGCCAAGCAGGGAGCCTGATGTGGGGCTCTATGTGGGGCTTGATCCTGGGTCTCCAAGATCATGACCTGAGCGGAAGGCAGTCCCAGGCGCCTCTGGTCATTGATTTTTAACTTTGCTTAGGGAACATTTCCAATGAAGAAAGTTATATTTGTTTAGTAACACTTCTCAATTATTTTTTAAAATGTCTTTGTTAGAAAGACCTTCTCCATTCTGAGACAACTGAAAGATCTGCCTTGCTTTCTTCTAATACTTTTACAGTTTTTACTTTCTATACTTTTATGTTTAAAACTCTGAACTCTAGAAATTTTCAGCATAAAAAATGAAGTAGATCTAGTTCCTTCCAGATGTTGGTATTGTTCCCTCTCCATTTAATGACTAATCTTGCCCACTTCCCATGACTTCAAAAATACCACCCCAATGCCACTTTTTTAAAAAAGATTTTATTTTTAAGTAATCTCTATGCCCATTGTAGGGCTCAAACTCACAACCCCAAGATCAAGAGTTGTGTCCTCTACTGACTGAGCCAACCAGGCACCCCCAAAATGCCACTTTTATATATATAGAATTTCCATGTTCATTTGAGTTTAATTCTGAGTTTCTACTCTGCTCTGTTGTTTTGGCAGCTGAGTTTATTAGTTGTAGTAGTCTGTATTGATTCAATGGTCATGTCATTCCTCTGTCATCATTTCTTCATTCAGCTCTTTGCTAGCTGAAGTTGCCTGTACAGCAGATTTTTAAAGAAGGGGTTCATGGGAAGTATACATTTTGACTTCTTCCACTTGAAAGTATCGTTGCCTTTGTGCTGTGGGTATAACACTTTCTATGGGTATAAAATTATTGCATGACATTTTCCCCCTGGTGACACCTGAGAATTACTGTAGAATTCAACAGCCCTGTAAAGAAGTCTGGAATCAGTTAGTTTTTTTCCCATTGTAATGATTTGACCTTTTTTGCTTGGATGTTCAGAAGACTCTTTCTTTTTTGCTGTTTACTTAGTATACTGATCAGTGTTGATTAGTTCATATCAGTTGTTCTTCTGAGACATGACATCACTTTGAACACGTTGACTTAAGTCTTCAACCTCTTGTAAGATAGTAGATTGAGTTTATAAGACAGAGGCATCCCTTCCATTGCTAACACGTTGAAAAGATCAAAAAGAAGAATAGAAAAGCAATGTAATGACTGAATTGAATATCAGCTGAGGCTCTAACTCAGAATGAAGCAAACTCAGAGATGAAGAGATGGAAAACTGGAAGACAAATTAAAAGGCAGGCAGAGGGAATGGGAAGATTCAACATATGTCAAACAGACTTCCTGAAGCACATAGAATGAGGAAGTATTCAGGGAACTAATGACTGCAAATTTTCCAGAATTTAAGAAGGACATCACATATTGAATCCCTAACAGTAAAAATAAGAACATATTTCAAGCATATAATAATGAAACCACAGAATATCCCCAAAGAGAGAAAATTCTGAAAGTGATGGATGGAAAATTATCTACTAAAGGATGATAATCAGTCAAATAACAACCATAGATACCATAAGACAATAACACAGTACTTCAAAGGCTTAAGGAAGAATCACTGTCAACCTCTAATTCTGTGCCAAACTAGCAAACATTTAGTACGGAGGGCAAAATAAAGTTACCTTTGTACACACAGTGATCGACAGTTTAATACCACAGACCTTTACTCTCTAAAGGATATATTTAGCTCTCTAAAGGATATATTTAGGCAAGAAGGAACATGGACATAGATGAAACAGCTGATGCAAGAAGCCATGGTAAGAAGATAAATGGGTAAAATGTCTCAGAACAAAAAATATAATTATTAATCCTAAAAGCAGCAGTAACAGTAATTTATTTAGAAAGACATTTGATGGGGTTTAAAACAATGAAAATAAAATGGTAGGCGTGGCATGTTATATAGAAGTAGGTGTTTGGAGAGAAGTTAAATTTTTCTAGATCTTTAAGAAAGAGACACTGATAAATTTAGAATTACTTAAAAATAAAAAAATTAATATGCATGTTGAAAATTTGAGGGTAATCAATAAAGTTATAGAAATTGATGCAGAGAACAGTAAAGGGAGAAAAGCAATGAAATAAAACTTGATTGATCAAAGTGCAAGACTTGATAGGAATAAAGAAAGCCAAAAAAAAAAATCTATAATGAATGTGTTCTTTCTTTTCAGTGTGTTCAGTTATAGTTTTGAATTTTTTCTTTTTCTTTTTTCTTTTTTTTTTAAAGATTTTATTTACTTGACACAGAGAAACACAGCCAGAGAGGGAACACAAGCAGGGGGAGTGAGAGAGGGAGAAGCAGGCTTCCTGCCGAGCAGGGAGCCCCATGTGGGACTTGATCCCTGGTCTCCAGGATCATGACCTGAGCCGAAGGCAGTTGTTTAACCAACTGAGCCACGCAGGCGCCCCTAGTTTTGAATTTTTTCTATTGCATTTATTCTGTTTTCAATACCAGATGTGCATGTGATGACTTCTTGCCTGTCTTTCATACCTACTTTTTCCTTTATTTCACTTAGCTCTGTTTTTTCAAGGCTGTTATCTCACATTTCTGTGTTTTTAGCAATATCTCTTATTCTGTTATTTCTGCCCTCCATATGGATACGATTGTTGTGATGGTATTATTCTTCTCTTTGATTTTTCTCCTGAGCTCTGCCAGATTATTTTGCATCTGTTTCTTGAGTCCTTCTATATCAATCTATATCTATATCATATCTATCTATCTATCTATCTATCTATCTATCTATCTATCTATCATCTATCTTTCATCTCTATCATCTATCTATCATCTATCTATTTAGCTACCTATCATCTCTATCATCTATCTATCTATCTATCTATCTATCTATCTATCTATCATCTCCCAGATAAATGTGTGTATAAAAATTCTTTGGAATTAAAAAAATCTAATTTGACCTCATTTATGGTATAATCTTTCTGGTATATGGTTGTTATCTACCTTTCTTACATCATGTTCTTTTTCCCCTTGGTTTTCTTGTGTTTTATGGTGGCCCCTTCTTGGCCATTTCTGTTTGGAATGAAGTTGCTCCCAGTCCGGTAGAGGTAAGGGCCAGGGAGTGCCCCCAAGGGTCAGCTGCATTACAAGACACTGCCTAGGAAATATGTTTTACCACTTTGCCCTGTGGCACAATTCTTTTTTTTTTATTTTTTATAATGATTTATTTTATTTTTTCAGCATTCCAAGATTCATGGTTTATGCACCACACCCAGTGCTCCATGCAATATGTGCCCTCCCTTCTTTTTTTTTTTTATTGTTACTAAAAATTTTTTTTTTCCAGTGTGTCAAGATTCATTCCCCATTCCCCACACCCAGTGCTCCACGCTTTAGGTGTCCCCAGTACCCACCAGCAGGCTCTCCCATCCCTCCACCCCCCTCCCTCCAAGTCCCTCAGTTTGTTTCTGTGTTCAAAGTCTCTGTTGTTTGGTTTCCCTCCCTAGATTACCCTAGTTCCCATTTGCTTTCCTTCTGCTGTGGCACAATTCTAATGCAAGTTAGGAGAAGTTGCCTGGTTTTTCATGAACCTCTATGTGATACAGTTTTCTAGGATGCTCACCTTTGACTTCGCATTCACGACCCTCAGCTCACACAGAGTGGCAGCTCAGGGCTGCAGGTCATCCAGGCTTTTGTTTCCATGGGATTCACTGGTAGCCTGCTTCTTAGAGAAATGGTGCACCTGTGCTTGCTGGTTGAATACTTCCCCTGCCATGCTGTCAAAAGAGGTCAGAGAAGCTCCTTGGGCAGCCTAGATACCACCACTCTTTCCAGGGGAGGCGGTGACTGCTTTGCTGCTCAGGGGCCCCAGCACCGAAGGAACTGCCTGCTCTGATGACAGCCATCCCAGCGCACGAGTAGGCATTGACTTACAGCATTCTCCCTGACTGAACGACAACATTCCCAGGCTTTCTTCCTAGATCATTGTTTAGAATTTTAGGTATTTTCTTGCATCATTGAGGCTTTTTCTTGTACTCCTTGTTATTCTGAGTTGATTTCAGGGAGAAGAGATGGCAGAGCTATTTTTATTACATTGCTTTAAACTGGAAACCACCTTTTGCCAGCCTCGCCTTTAATAACAAGTTGCCTCCTGTTACATGCATACTTTGATTGTTTGAGCCCCTCTGTCCGTGGGAGTGGAGAAGGGCTTAGCAGAAAGATTTTTCCTAAAGATAGTCTTATTTTAATGAGACTTCTATTTCGTTCAGTCGTATTCCCTCTCCACTGTACAGCATGGTTCTTAATACATGAGGAAGGCTTCCAAGAGCTTTTAATGTTATTTCACAAGCAGACCCAGAACTCAACCAAGAATATTTAAAATTAAATATCTTCATTAATCACAATACAATTCATATTGGTAAAATTCTACTGATAACAGTACAAAGACAAAGACCTATGGGGTCTGGGGATGACTGGTATGTCACATGGGGAGGGATGAAATTTATTCATTATTTTGTATTATCAGTTTCACATTGAATCATATTGTTTTGATAAAGTGGGATTTTAAGTTATTTTTATCATATAGCAAAAGTAGGGAAATTTTTTATTGAAGTTATTTTAAGAAAACTTATAACAGGACCAGAAACAAAACTAACTCAGTAATAATTGTCAGTTGCTGCAAATGATCTCTGTGAACAAAAGTCCTAGAGATGCTTTTCATTTGACCCAGGGTGAGGATTGGATAGCCAAGGACTCTAGCTAAAGTCACACTGCATATCCTCTCCTTAGTACCTCGGCTCTCTCAACCCACTGTTGAGCCTGCAGACTCCGTGCCATCATTCCCCATCTAGTATACCACAGTCCTGAGGAGGATGGTGTGTTCAAAAGTGTCTGTTCTTCCCTGGACACATCTGTGACACACTTTATTTTCAATAGAAGTTGTACTCATTTTCAAACTGGCCCTTATTTTAGAAGCTTTGCTTTTTTATTTAATTAGTTAGTTTTTTATTTTTATACTTTGAGAGAGAGAGTGTGAGCAGGGAGGGGCAGAGGGAGAGGGAGAGGGAGTGAATCCCAAGCAGGCTTCGCATGCAGTGCAGAGCCCAAGGTGGCCCAATCTCAGGACCCTGGCATCGTGACCTGAGCCAAAATCAAGAGTCGGATGATTTGACAGAGACACCCAGGTGCCCCTTTTGTTTATTTTTTTTAGAACAGCTTCAGGTTCACAGAAAAATAGAAGGAAAGGTACGGAGATTTCCCCATATATTCCCCCCACCCCCCACCCCCCGCATAGCCCCTTCCATTGTCAACAAACCCCACCACAGTGGTCCCTTTGTTTCAACTGATGCAACTACAATTGACACATCATTATCACCCAAAGTCCACAGTTTTTACATTAGGGTTTGCTCTTGGTGTTGCATATTCCATGAGTTCAAAAAAATATATGATGACATGTATCCATCATTATAGCATCATATAGAGTATTTTCACTGCCCTAAAATTCCTCTGTGCTCTGCCTATTCATCCTCTTTCTCCTCCCAACTCCTGGCAACTTCTGGTCTTTTTACTATCTTCATAGTTTGGCCTTTTCCAGAGTGTCATATAAGTGGAATCATACAGTCTGTTGCCTTTCAAATGGGCTTCTTTCACTTACTAATAGTCATGTAGTAAAGCATTAAGTTTTCTCTATATCTGCATGGTTTGACTGCTCATTTCTTTAGTCTGGGATAATATATTCCATTGTTTGTGTGCTGGTTTTTGTGTGGACCTAAGTTTTCAACTGCCTTGGATAAATACCAAGGAGCACGATTACTGGATTGTATGCTAGCAGTGTGTTTAGTTTTAGTTTTTGTTTTTTAGAGAGGAAGAGAGATGGGGAGGGGTTATGGGAGAGGGAGAGAGAGAATCTTAAGCAGGCTCCATCCCCAGCACAGAGTCAGACATGGGGCTCGATCTCATGACCCTGAGATCATGACCTGCGTTGAAATCATGAGTTAGATGATCAACCAACCGAGCCACCCAGGTGCCCCTGGATTTTAGCCATTCCGATACGTGTGAGATATGTTTTAATTTGCATTTCCCTAATGACATATGCTGTGAAGCATCTTTGCATACCCTTATTTGCTATCCATATATCTTCTGTGGAGAGGTATCTGTTAAGGCCTTCAGCACATTTTTTAATTGAGTTTTTTGTTTCATATTATTGAATTTTAGAAGTTCTT
This sequence comes from Spilogale gracilis, assembly GCA_004023965.1. Taxonomy (NCBI): domain Eukaryota; kingdom Metazoa; phylum Chordata; class Mammalia; order Carnivora; family Mephitidae; genus Spilogale; species Spilogale gracilis. The sequence goes on along the minus strand of PITA01009188.1, from coordinate 17,193 downwards.
TGCATATTTTGGATAACAGTCCTTTATCAGATGTATCTTTTGCAAATATTTTCTCCCAGTGTGTGGCTTATCTTCTCTCTCTGGACATTGCCTTTCGCAGTGAAGAAGTTTTTAAATTTTAATGAAGTACAGCTTATCCATTATTTCTTTCATGGATCATGCCCCTAGTGTTCTATCAATGAAGTCGTCACCATACCCAGGGCATCTAAGTTTTCTCCTATGTTATTCTGTAGGAGTTTTATAATTTTGGATTTTACATTTAGGTTTCTGGTCATTTTGAGTTAATTTTTGTGAACAGTAAAAGGTCTGTGCTTAATTTTTTTTTTTGCACGTGTGTTTTCATTTGTTCCAACACCATTTGTTAAAGACTATCTTTGCTCCATGTTATTGCCTTTTCTCCTTTGTCAAATATCAGTTGCCCATATCTATGTGAGTCTATTTCTGAGCTCTTTATTCTTTTCCATTCCATTGATCCAGTTCTCTATTCTTTTGCCAATATCAAACCATCTTGATTACCTATGGTTAAGTCTTAAAGTTGGGTAGTGTGGGCTTTCTGCCTTTCTTCTTCTCCTTTAATATTATGTTGGTTATTCAAGGTCTTTTACCTCTTCATATGAAGTTTAGAGTCAGTTTGTCAATATTCATAAAATAACCTGCTGGAATTACATGAATCTATAGATCAAGTTGGGAACTTGATACATCAGCTATGTCTTAGGCTAGATATGAGTATTTCTCTTCTTGCACGTGGAAAGCTAGAGCTGACCGGACTTAGGAATTTCCTTTCCCCTAGGTCAGTTAGGCTCTGATAATGCCCCCAGAATGTTGGGCTGTGGTTAACTCACAGGTAAATATTTGTGTGGGATAATTGATTGAATTTTTCAATTTTGTAATATAATCAGGTATGTTCCCTACTTTCTATTTGTCTTGTCGATATTTTCAAAGATAGAATATGCTATGTGTGTAACAATTCATTTATATATTTAATAATCTATCATATTACCCTGTTAAGAGCGTTTTTCTCTGTGCTCTGAGTGCCATATGTTCGACACATGAGGTATTAGGAGACTACCCTGCTACCAGATGTAACCAGTGAGTGATGTCCTGGTCATCCTGAGAATAGTGCTTCTACGATGTGCATTGTTTTCTCTGCTCTTAACTTCTCCTGCATTTTGAGTTCTGGTAAATCATTTTGACATAAATCGACTTCCAAAGTTACGGTGCCACAGTGCTTTACCTCCTACAAAGGAACAAGGAGGATCAGAAGCTGAGTTAGAAGACAAATTTTCTGGTCACTTGTGATGCTTTCAAGAAAATGCTTGAGGAAGCAGAGAATAAAGAAAATTAGACGATTAGTAGAAGTCTTTTTTGACATTTTGAAGGATAACTTAAACATTGCTAAAAGCTGAGTGGATTGAGAAATTGCTTCAGTATGATACTTAAAATACTTCTCCATGGGAATTATAGGACCTCAGAGATAACTAAGTTCAGTTAGGGCTCTGACTCCTAGGAATGTACCGCCATGCTGAACTGGGTAAGTGTGCATATATTGTTTTCATTAGCTCTTTATTGACCTCCCCTGTTAGATTTAACAAGTTTTCCAGTTAACGCTTTGTTTGGTAGCCACAAACCTATAAACAGCAATAATTTTTCTCACTCTCTTTTCACTGTTTTTACCTCCTCATAATCTCATCCAACTGCATTGCCTAATTCTTGCCTGTCCATGTCTTTTTCATGATTTGAAAGAGGATGATTCTACGTTAATCGTAAGGATACCTCCTGGTTTTTAAAATATAAGAACAGGGGCACTTGGGTGGCTCAGTTGGTTAAGCCTCCAACTCTTGATCTCAGTTCAGGTCTTAATCTTGGGGTTCTGAGTTCAAGCCTTGCATTGGGCTCGACACTGGGCATGGAGCCTACTTCAAAAACAAGCAAGCATATCCTCTTATCCCTATTTCATGAAAAGTTTTAACATCAGAAATGGCTTGATTGCATCAAATGCTTTTCTAGCCTATATAGGAGATAATGTATGCCAATACATTTTGAAAAATTGCTCAATCTTGTTGTTAGCCCTTATAAAAGTGAAAATTAAAACCAAAATGAGACACCACCATATTCTACCTGAAATGCTAACATTAATAGGGTTTACTACACCAAGTGTTGGTGAAAACATAAGGAACTTGAACCTCCAAACACTACTGGTGGGAGTGTAAGTTGGTAAAAACATTTTGGGGAATTGGTTTCCATTATATTATTTCTGAAATATGAGCATGTCCATATTATGACACCAAGAATTTTGACTAGTAGGCATATAGCCAACAGAAATGCACAATTCTGTGTGTGTTATAAGAGTTTATAATGTGTGCAGTTTTATTTGTAACTGGATCAAACTGAAAAGCAATGTTCATTAACAAATAACAGAATAGGGACAATCACCTACTTGGAAACAAGATACTAAATTTTTTTCTTTGGCCTAATATGTTGGATTATGTTAATAATTTGTCTAATGTTGCTAGGTTCTTGCATTTCTGGGGCATTCCTTATTGGTCATGGTGAATTGGTATTATTTGTACTTTTTAGGCTGAAAAGACTGGCTTCCATCTTTCTTTTGGTTAACTCTGACATATTTAAATTTATGTTTTTACATCCCTTATTACATTGACTTAAATCCTTCTGGTGACTCCGAACTGGTGAATTTTAGTTTAAGTCAGGGCCTCAGTATTCCAAAATTCCCTTTTCAGACACAGAAGCCCTAAAATCCTTTATCAAATTTACCTGAGTCTTCTTTCTCACTTCAATATTTAGCCATTTAAAACTAGTTCTCCCCTCCCCCAGAGTGATTTAGTCACTGTAAGAGTAGATGGAGAAAATCCTCTGAGCCTTATAATGTTAAACAGGATAAAAAAAAATGGATAGAAAATTGCCTACTAATGTCCTTCATTAAAGGTTATTCTGTATTTTAAATTCTATTTTTTTTATTGCTTTTGCTGCCACAGGTATAAGATTCTTGATACGATAAAAGAACACTTTAATAGTACAGTAGCTTTTATCTATGCTTTTTATCTTCTACTTTTATGATTCATTCACCTATGAAGATGGCTCTTTTGATAAAATGCTCTGGGTAAGTTAAGGTGAACTAACTTGTACTCCTTGTTACACTACCCAGAGGAATATATGTAATTATGTAAAAGGTTAAGAGTGTGTTGACTTATTCATTCAATAATTATTTATTGCCCTGTTTTTATCCGAGGTTCTAGACTACTACTGTATATCATCAAAATAGAGTTATGTTCAGGAAATACTTTTTTTTTTTTTTAAAGATTTTATTTATTTGACAGAGAGAAACAGAGCCAGAGAGGGAACACAAGCAGGGGGACTGAGAGAGGGAGAAGCAGGCTTCCCGCCGAGCAGGGGCCCGATGTGGGACTCCATCCCAGGTCTCCGGGATCATGACCTGAGCCGAAGGAAGTCGCTCAACAAACTGAGCCACCCAGGCGCCCCTCAGGAAATGATTTTTTAAAAATTAAATGAGGATGGGCTATTTTGACTACAAAAAGCAGAATCTTTTGAAGGGTGTCAAGTAATAGGCGTGGTTTTCTTTTTTCCTTGTTTTCAATATGGTTGTGTGTATCAGTAGGAAAGATTATCTCTCAGAGTTACTCAGGACTAACTGCTGTTTAGAATTCAAGGCAGCTCTGGGGATGTGACTGTTGTTTTTTCCGGTTAGCAGCAGGTTTAAGGCCTCTCTCGAGGGCTGGTTTGCTCAGCTGGTGTGTACAAGGCTCAGATGTCCTATGCATCTGGTTTGTATGTGTGCTGACACGTGGAATTCCCTCAGAAAAATTTTTTCCTTTCCCTTCCATTGAGATGGAAGCCTCAAGTAGGAAGAGAAAGTCTCCAACGTCTACCCTGGTGGGTGCTGAAATCAATCCCTTTCCATGGAAGGCACCCAGTGCTACCTAGTATGTGACTCAGCTGCTCTTTTAATCTCCCATTTTGACTTTTCATTGTCAGTTCCCCAAACTCCAACGTCTGGTTTCCCCAACAGAGTCTAATTCCATCGGCCATGGGCAGACTTCTTCTTCCCAGGCATCCTGGGGGCTAAGTCAGGGACATGGCAGCTCAGAGTCTCTTTATGACAAAACTAGCCATTTGTTGAATAAACCAACATTATGCTGAGAAAAAGAAGGATTAAAGCAAACACAATCTATTAGTTGTTCATTATGACTTATCAAGTGCTTGAGCCAGACAGATAGATGGGCCTTTATGTTCCACATAGTACAATCAATACACTCTGTGACACAGAGGAGAGCACCTATTTATTTCTAGAAAACTTTGAAAAATACACTAAATGGAACATTTGCCCTGCTCTGCAAAGTAATCCCTGTGAAGACGGCAGCTGGTGTACTTTGCGGAAGGGACTCTGGGAGGCTGCTAACATCTTAGCTCTTTTCCCAGCTCTGCTGCTACCTCATTACCATGTGAACTCTGGCCACACACTGTACCTGATGGAGCTATAGTTTCCTCATCACGAGTGATATAATAATACTTGCTAAATGTAAGCCAAAGGGATTTTGTGACAATGACAGGAAGGTGGTTTGAGTACTTGAAAATGCTTTAAGGCATTCTTATGATGGGAAAGAATGATTTTGGATTTCAGATGAAAGGGTTAAGCAATGTGAGAGGACTATGAAATTTGGGTCAACTGCTGAAGTAGAGATTCTTATCACTCCAGTGGTTTTCTTTTTAAATTTTAACCACAATACAGTATTATCATAAAGTCTATATTATTTAATATATATGATTATTTTTTTAAAGATTTTACTTATTTATTTGACAGAGAGAAACACAGCGACAGAGGGAACACAAGCAGGGGGAGTGAGAGAGGGAGAAGCAGGCTTCCTGCCGAGCAGGGAGCCTGACGTGGGGCTCGATCCCGGGTCTCTGAGATCATGACCTGAGCCGAAGGCAGTCGCTTAACCAACTGAGCCACCCAGGCGCTCCTATATATGGTTATTATTAAAAGTCTGGCTTTAAAGTGATTATATTTGCTCTCAAATGTAAGACATTTATTTTAAAGTTTCTTTGTTATAACCTAAATAAGATAAGGACTAATAGTCAGGAGAACTCTGACAGTATTTATCTTGGAAATCAGTAGGAAATGGCCTTTCTTTAAGAGAAATTTCTGGGGGCACCTGGGTGGCTCAGTCATTTAGGCATCTAACTCTTGATATTAGCTCAGGTCTTGAGATCAAGGGATGAGTTTAAGCTCCATCTTGGGCTCAAAGAAAAAAAAGTTTCTGTGCCACAACAGTATTTTGGTATATATATCTTCCATTTTATAGACCATGCCAATGTCTAACTCTTATCCAACCTACATTCCAATTATATAAGTAAAAATAATTCAACTAAGCATAATTAACCAACCAAACAGTTTTCTTTTACTGAATTGCAGGTGCTGAGACCCTGCCTTTAAATATATAAAATTACTATATTTAAGTGATTATAAGGGTGAGGTTCAGTGTGCTTTCTTGCATTCCTTTCCCCCCCAGTTTATAGGGGAAAAAACATATTGATTGTATGCTACCCAGGTTGTGAGCAAATCCAAAATACTTCACAAATATTGTTTATCTCACTCAGCACAGACCAAGTAAAATGTCATCCACCTCATCAAACAAATACATTTTTCTTTTTTGTTGTAATCTCCGTAAACAATCTCCGTAATATATTTCTGATTACTTATAAATAGAAAACCATTAGTTAAAATTTAACTTACTTAGTTTGATACCTAAATCTTTAAGAGCGTGGGGGCTCTGGTAGACAAAAAATAATAAAAGGAATACTTGCTGGTAATAAGTGCAGAACAAAATAGTTAAATGAAATTCACTTGTGTCTTAATAGTGTATGTTATATCTTATTATAAATTTAAAGTCACTGATATTATAAAACTAAACTTTGAGGTTATGAAATGAAACTTTCTGCAAGGTCATTCCTCTGCTGCGAACTTAACCTGGCTCCTGAGGAAGTATCAGTTGATAATCTAGGATTGGAAAGATTTGGTTAGCGTTCCTTGGGCTCGGACTATTTCCCAGATTTTGGCTTTACAAATGAGCTGAGACCCTGCAGCATCCTTCAGACAGCTAGAGACTTCATAGGTGACTCAGTAGGAAATTTGGTTTTCAGACAGAAAGAGACCAGCATCACCCTTACTATTGGCAGAGTGTGATCTAGAATAAATAAGAAACAACAAATATTCAAATTGTGCTTACTAGGTACCAGGCTCTCCCAAGCTCTTTAGAGGCATTAACTCATTTAACTTAATCCTTACAACAACCTTAATAGGTAGTATGATTATCTTTGAGGTCACTTGATCAGAGAGTGATTGGGATTCAACCTCAGGCTCCCGGACTCCAGAGGCTTGGCTTCCTGTCTGTGTGACCGGTGATAAAGTACCAGCTGAGCTGGTTTTCTGGTATACTGCTTTACTCCAGGGAAGACCCAACCAGTCTTTTTCTTTTTAAAACAAACCAGGATTTTTTTTTTAATTTGAAAATTTTGTTCTATAATTGATTTTTTTTTACTGGTAGAGTTGACATATAATCTTACATTAGTATCAGGTGTACAGCATGATTCAATATCTGTATACGCTACAAAATGATGACAATAAATCTGGTTACCATCTGTCACCGTGCATAGTTACTATTTTGTTTTCTTATGATGTGACCTTTTAAGATTTACTCTCTTAGCAACTAATTAGTTTTAACAAGTACTATGGTGAACTGGAAAGAGTAACCTTGGCAGTCCTCTATGCCAGGGAGGCATGTCTATACATAGAGGTCAGATTTCTTACAGTAAGATTAATAATCAATTTCTACAATGTTAATACTTCCCTCTTGGTTACATAATAAATTAGCCTTATAAGAAGTCAAACTTGCCTGAGACCTGGCCATTGCTAAGCCAGCATGGTGGCTGAACTTGTGCAAAGACAGACATAAAAAGTCAGTAGGGTGTGAGAGGGGAAACTCTTTGCTTCTGGACCATTCATGATGGTTTCTTTCGTTGGCATAGGTATTATTTTTTAAGTGAGTTTTATTTTCATTTAATATTGCTTTATATTTCACATTCTTCTTAAGCATCCAAAAATGTTACAGAATAGTGTCATTTCCTTTCACATCAAATATCCCATCAGCCAGAGAATTCCAAAAAACCAAAATATTAGAAAATGAATTTGAACTTGGCGATTCCAGTCAGTCAACTGTCTGATGGGATATGAAGGAATCTCTTTATGTGTCAGCCATGTAGTGCTTGACATTTTATACAGTTACCCCGTTTAACCCCACAGCCTTGCAAGGTGGTCTCACACCCATCATTTGAGGGCCATGGAGAGAGGCTTGCACAGGGGCTAGTAGCTTGCCATGTCACAGTTAATAAATGGCCTTAGTGAAGTATAAATTTAGGTGTTTCCGGTTCCATGTAACACTGTACTATGTAAGAGACGATCCAAGGCATGGCTATCTTGCTAAGAAAGTACCATATTTACTGGCATTCAGGTGACAGGTCAACACCACTGCCTCTGGAAATACTGAGCGAATAATGGCGGTAGCGGGTGTGTGTGTGGGGGGGGCATCCAGCCACTTCCTATAGGATTAGTTGAAACACCTTCACACACACGTTGGCAAACCGTGAAATAGCTAAACTAAGGCTCCGGACTAATTTATTTAGCTAGCAGAAAGATGCAATTTTTGAACAAAGGGGACCCCACCGCCTAGGAGGGGAATTAAAACAATTTGCCTATTGAAGCTGGTTCGTGCTGCAGTACTGAACGGCCAATTGGCTGCACAGAAGTCTTTTCGGCCCCGCCTGAATGGAGAGAGCTACTGCAGGACAACCCCGTGGTGTTCACCTTCAGATGAGAAGGCAAGTCCCATTATAAGGGCTATACATAGATCCATAACACATCCTGGCACTATGTTTCTCTAAGAAGTGCCGGATGGAAGGGGTCATTAATCCGGGACGGGGGAAATAAAATCTTGTTGCCGGAGCGTGTATTTTGGGAGGAAATACCACCACTGAAGTCCCCTCCTCCAGACACCTTTTCCCCCTTAAGGTACATCATCTTTCTTTATCGATCCCTAGGAGGGGTGCGTACCCGAGGCTCAAGACCCGTCCCTCGGCTCCGAGCAGCGCGGCTGGCGCTGGGGTCCCAGGGCTGGCAGGGTCGGCGGTGACGCAGGAGGCAGCCGCGGCCCAGGTCACGGCGCGCGGGGAGGGGGCAGGTTGCTCGGAGCAGTGCGGCGCCGGCCAATCAGGAGGCGCGGTGTTTGGGGAGAAGGGAGGGGAGCGGGTGGGTGGGGGCCTCCAGGTTTTCTCCGGTGCCGGGGCAGCGCCGCCTGCAGTTTCCAGCCCAGGCGCGGAGCCCCGCGGGGGTCTTCGGGCGCGTCCGTCGGTCCCCGGTTTTCCGCGGCTTCCCTGCGCTTTCAGGCCCATCCCTCTTCTGCGACCTCGACGCGGCTCCGACGGCGCCCGGCCTCCTCTTCGGGCTCCCCGGTCGGCCGGCAGCGCGAGTAGCCCGGCCGCTCTACGCCTGGTGTCCGGGGGCGGAGTGGGGGCGGCGCCGGCGGGGGCGCCTCACCCCCAGCCGGCGGCGGTAATGTTGCTGCGGTTGCCGCCCTTGCGGCCGGGCGGGCAGCTGACGGTGGCAGGAGCCGGAGTCAGAGCGCGCTCGCCGCTAGCCCGGACGCCGCCCTCGCCTGCGCTCTGCTCCCGCGGCCGCCGCGGGGCGGCGGGGCCCGGCGCGGCATGAGGAGGAGGCTGCGCGCCCGCGAGCGTTCAGCTCCTCGGCCCCCAGGGCCCCCGCGGGCCCCCGCGCCTCGCGCGCGCCGACTGCGGCCCCGGCGCCCACGCTAGCCCCGCGCAGGCACGAGACGCCGCGGCCGGGACGAGGCGGCCGAGCAGGGCTGCCGAGCGCGGGCGGGCCGCCTGCGGAGCGCGGGGGCTTCGCGCGCTGTACCCCGGCAGACGCGGAGAGCCGGAGCGTGCTGCAGTTTGCTGCTCCTTTCCGCAGGGGCGCCGCGGCGCGCCGCCCGCGCCTCTCCCCACCTGCGGCCCCTCCTCCCGCCGCCGCGGGGCGGATAAAAGGCGCGTCCTTGCCCTTCCTGGGCCTCCGCAGGTCTTTGGGTCCCCGGTCCCCCCGCCCCTGCCTCGCCTTGCCTCCCTTTTTCCCTCCACCCCTTCCTCCTCTCCTCCCGCGCCACCCCTCCCCCGACTCTCCGGCCTCCCATTCATTCCGTCCGCTCCCTCCTCTTCCCTCCTTCCCGCTCCGGCCCTCTCCCCTAGGTCTTCCACGCGCGGACCCCGTTGCAGTCTCGGGGTTCTTAGCACATTCATGCAAGTTTAGGGGCCGGATGGTGCCCCCAAGTCCGGCTTGAGAGCGCAGCTTGAGCTGCTGGCCGGGAAGAGGAAGATGCCTGTGCTCAAGAGGATGATGCGGGTCTCCAATCGCTCCCTCCTCGCCTTCATCTTCTTCTTCTCCCTCTCCTCGTCCTGCCTCTACTTCGTCTATGTGGCTCCGGGCATCGGTAAGCACCGAGACACACCCTCCCTTACCACGGTCACACCGAAGGAAATGCGGGATGTTACTTATGGGATTTGGAAGGTGTATAAACGGGACCGGCAGAAAGCATTTTATTTGAAATGTTATTTCAGCGTGTCAGATAAACTGCCCAGGGCATGGCTTTGGTATGTGAGTTTCGTTTGTGTCGACTTAACTAACTTAAAAGACTGCATTAAATGGACGTAGCAAAATTAGGTGTGGTGACCCCGGATGCCCTGGTCGCCTTATTCATTTAATATCACGACTCTAAGCTTAAAGTCGGTGCTTAATCGTAGTTTTATTCAAACACCGTCGGATATAATAACTGGTTTAAAAATATGAAGGAGAAACCAACATCAGGGAGTGTGATTGAGTTCAAGAATGTATGTATTCTAGTGTTCTGGGTCACTTTTTTAGAATGGGGTCAGTGAACATTTGTGCTACACTTCAGGAATTTTTAGGCGATGAGTTTTCTTGGGAAAACAATGCTCCGTTATTTAGTCTGCTTTTCAAGGGTGGGTAGACTCTGCTACCTGTTAGGAGGATTTCTGAGGTAATACAGTGATTAAAGTGACCGCTATACAGGTAGTTTGTAGTTTAACATTTTAACCTGTTTATCATATTTTGGGCCAAATATCTTTTTAAATAATCTACTTGAATTGGCTCATTAGATATTCTAATTACTCAGTCCCCTTTGGTTGAAAAGATGCCAGTGTGACATTCTAATGAGTAAAAAATAAGAACTTCATATGGATATTAAAACTTACATTGTATCTCCAAAACTTTTTCTGAGTTTTTCCTTGTTATTATGTGTTTAATATTAAATATTTGTGGTATATATTAAATGTTAACATATTTAGTGTAAAGTGAAAATTTAATGTCCACTAATAAATAGTGTGTTTCTTATGTTTCCTTTTAGACACTGGTAGTCCTTTGAGCCGAGGCCTTTTCTCGCTGGGTCAGCCAAAAATGTAGGGCTTCTTATACAGTGAGAAAACCTGCAGAATTTTGAGATGGTATTAGTGACAGGGTATTGTCTTGTGTGATAATAGATTACTGTAATGAACTGCAGGGTAGAAGGAAGATGCAAACCTCATGGAGACTGTTGCATTTCCTACAACAGAATTACTATGTGACTTTTCCTTGCTTAAATTTTTGATTCAAGTAAGATGTATAAACTGAGATAATGATGCTTGAGAAGACATAAATTGCTGAAACCTTGATGTATTCCAAAATAGGAGTTTAAAGTTAGAGTTTGAACAAGTATGAATATTTTAAAATATTATTTTCCTTTAATGCAATTTTTTTCTTTAAGCTAAATAAAAACCCCTGGAAACCTGAAGTAGAAATGACAGTAGTAATTCGGTGATCTTGAGAGTAGTTAGCCAAATTATTTGGCTGGCTTTTCTTTTTTCCTTTCTTTCTTTCTTCCTTTCTTTCTTCCTTTCTTTTTTTTTTTTTTTTTTTTTTTTTTTTTTTTTTTTTTTTTTTTTTTTTTTTTTTTTTTTTTTTTTTTTTTTTTTTTTTTAAGATTTTATTTATATCTTTGACAGAGAAACACAGCTAGAGAGGGAACACAAGCAGGGGGAGTGAGAGAGGGAGAAGCAGGCTTCTCGCCAAGCAGGGAGCCTGATGTGGGGCACTATGTAGGGCTCAATTCTGGGTCTCCAGGATCATGACCTGAGCCGAAGGCAGTCGCTTAACCAACTGAGCCACCAGGCGCTCCTGGCTGGCTTTTCTTAAAGTCCTCTGGCATTTTGTTAGTCTTAGAAATTAACTCTTCCTTCTACAGCTGTTTTTACCTTGTCATGTAGCTCTTTAAAGGTTGGAAATCTTTGGGTGATGTTGGTTTATCAGACATTCAACTTTGAGAGGTTTTGCAGAAAAAGGTTTTTTGAACATAGGCAACAATGTTTTTACTTTTTTTTTTTTTTAAGATTTTATTTATTTATTTGGCAGAGAGAAACAGCGAGAGAGGGAACACAAGCAGGGGGAGTGAGAGAAGGAGAAGCAGGCCTCCCGCCGGGCAGGGAGCCCGAGGGGGGGGCTCAATCCCAGATCTCCGGGATCGTGATCTGAGCCGAAGGCAGTCGCTTAACCAACTGAGCCACCCAGGCGCCTGGTTTTACTTTTTGATATTTTGAATAACTTGTTGAAGTTATGTTACTTAAAAAATTAACCAAAGGAGATCAGAATTCTGTTACTTGGTAGTCATCCTTTTTTTTCTTGGTACATTGATATATTATCTGTAGATTCTTAAAATTCAACTGATATGAAATAGTCATACATTTTTCTCACTTACGTGTAAGTTTAATGTTTGTGATAGGATAACCACTGATATGTCATAAAAACTTGGCAATTTTCTTATAGATAATTAGAGTGACACAATTTAAGCTACTGTTTTTGTGGGTCTTATAATTTATAGCTTATAAAAATTGACTAAAGCCAGTAAGGAGAATGTAAACCAAAACTTACAAAGTGCTATCAGTTTGTTAAGCTGTATCTATTTCCCATACCCATTATTATTTAGCAGAAAAAAAAGTTTCCTTATTTCTTTTTTATTGGGAAGCAGTTTTCCAAAAATTACACGTTTGCTGGGAAGCTCAAATTTTATCATCGGCAACAAATACTATCAGTTTTTTGTTTTTGTTTTTTTTTGAAGTGCCAGGCTGACTTTGTTCATTTTTGGGAAAATGTAGGTCAAATACAGAAGTCTAAATACCCAAGTTTGTCAGTTCTTTAAGGTAAAAGTGGTAGTTCATGAAAATGTGGCTAGTTCAGCTCACACGAGCTGATTTTCCGAGTAACCATAGTATGTTGGTGTGCTACAGAAATGATTTATGTACACTTCTTGTTTCATTCCAGATTTCTTAATGAGATATACCCCAAACTAGGTTCTTATAACTAATTTACATTAGATGTACAGAGAAACTTCTTGAGATAATTCATATTTTAGCCTGAATTACATCTTAGGGCAAAACTTTCTTGTGACTAAAATACATGTGGTGTAAGAGAACACTTTATTGATCCTAAATAAATATTTCAAATGTGTTCTGTTAGAAAGTCCATATTATTCCTATCCACATCAACCTGTTGTGTTGACATTAATTTTATTTTCCTACATTTTCTGTCCAGAGACTTTTGTCACACACCTTCCCCCAGGCAGTCCTTTTCTCATTTTTAGTTCCTCTTCTTTAGCCTTCTTCACCTACTTTTTCTCCCTCCCTCTCTTCCCGCTGAGCAGATAGTACCACACGGTTGTAGACAGCATAGTCTATTTAGTTTCCAGTGTTTTATCACGTTGAACAGTATTTTGGCTCTTTGGGTGTTACTCTAAGAGTCCCATCAAACTCAAAGCTCATTATTTTAAGAATAATTTGAAACGTATTCCTTGAAATTTCTGATTCATGGAGGAAAAACAGGGATAGTCTTCCTAATATGAACTTTAGTAACAAGGGAAACTGATGTGCAGATACCCTCCCCAACAGGAAGACAGCTTTTTCCCTAGCCCACCTGCTAGAGTCAGGAACCATGAGCTGTTTCTCGTTCTCTTTCGCCTTTGTACGTGATTGTAAAAAGATGAGTGCAGTTTCTCCCCAAGTTCTTGACCTGGCTGGATTGAGAATGGAATTCCATTTAGTGTATTCCAGTGCAGCTTCCAACACAACATACTTATATTTTCCTGCTATAGCATCATAGGAGAAGATGAACTTATGACTTCTGAGTTCATTTGTCCCACACAAGTGGGGTATCTCAGGTAGGCTAGACATTGTTTGAGGCCCAGAAGATAGATGACTGAGGCACAGTTACTCCTTTCATGCTACAGGGGGATGAGCACCAGGGAAAAGCTGTAGCCAGTCACTGGAAAACGCCTGCGTTGTGGAGTGAGGGCTGGTTAAGGATTTCCAGGGGGAACTGGTGGTTGGAACGGGCCATTGCGGATGGATAAGGTTTAACTGGACTAAGCAATGGGGCAGCATAGCCAAAGATATTTATAGAAAATAGGAGTATTTCCATCTGGTACCACTTAGGGTTTGGTGTGGCAGATCAGCCACATTGAGAAAAACTCTTGGGACGCCCCTGCCCAGCCTAGTGTTTTGGTGTTGAGGTCCTTAAAATTTCTGGCAGACAGAAGCTGGTCTTGACTCACATAGGTTTATCAAAGCTATCTATGATTAAGAACAATGTTGATGTGCCTGTAATCAACGGGGTAGTATTGTGGACAAGGTTGCACAACTCCATTGGGAGTGGGGTTTCACTGTCTCTGCGACTTACCAGAGGTTTTGACCTTTCCTAGATGTGCTAACAGGCAGTTTTACTCTTTGAGTAGAGGTGGAATCTGGTTGGGGCACTTTGGTCTGGATTCCTATGGGCCGTTTAAGGAATTACCTGGCAAGTGCTTTATTATATGGGTCTCTAGGCGGTTTGTGCTCTGCTGGTACTGGTGTAGCTAAGGGGTGTTCAGGGTGTGTGGGTGTATGTGTAAAAGTCAGTGTTAGGGGAGAGGGTGGCTTCCTTAGGTTCTTGCTGAGAGTCACCCCACGTTTTCCCTGCGTCTCTCTTGGCTAGCTCAGAAGGTGGCAAGTTGCCTTACTGCTTTCTTATCGTAGCCCTTTAACCTCCTGGCCCTGGCTGGGTAAGCCTAGTTGTGTTCTTTGTGAGCTGTTATAGTTTGCTTTGTGTTTCAAAGGCCCTTTGGTTTTTTCCTCACCAAGTTCTCGCACCTACGTGGCTTCTTTCAGGGGCCTTTTGATTTGGGCCATGGTGTCAGCTGTTTTCTTTCCTCTGGGCCTTCCTTTGCTGGCCACTCGTCCAATGCTCAGATTTTTATCCTGGGAGTAACAGGAAACATCAGAAGTTTCGAAAAGGGGAATGATGCAATCTTTTGTTCTACAACATTTTTTTTAGCGTGGAGTGCAGTGATAGAGGGCAGAACTGGTGGCAGGGAGACCAGGTGGGAAGTTATTTTAGTAGCTCAGAAGATTAGAACCTGATCAAGGTCATAGTTGGGTCTGGGCAGAGTTGAGAGGATGGGAGTAGTGACTCTGAAGGACAGGGAGAAGCTTTAAGATGATGCTTGTATTTTAACTTCAATAACCCAGTAGCTGGTTGTAGGAAATAGAGAAAGGCATGTGCTGGGAGGGAGTTGTTTCGATTTTAGAGAAATTGAATTAGGATACCAGTGAGCTACCCAAGAAGAACTTGTCAGTAGGTAGGAAGATGGACATAAGGACTTGGAGCCCAAGAGAATGTTTGACAGGAGAGAGATTTGGTGTCTTCAGCAGGTAGGTGAATGGTACTTATTTCTCTCCCAGCACACCTGAATGATAAAATTAACTTCTGCAAGCAGAAGTGACTCACTGAGTCAGTTACTCTTAAACATGGAATGATCGAGGCTAAATCAAAATACAGAAGAGGCCCAAGGAAAGGTTTCCCGTGAGACTGTTACCCTTTTCATTCCCCAGTCATTGTGGCTGACACCATGGAAAATTTGGGTGGCCACTCAAGGAGAGCTTGTGAACCTGAAGAGAAGGTAGCTGTGGATGCAATCTAACAGCCTAGGGTAAGTAGAGAAATAGGAACAGGAAAAGGAAGGGGAAGAGAGATCATATGAGTGAAGTGAGGTTTTATGAATGAATGAAAGAAAGAAAGAAAAATGATTAGCAAGACAAGTATTGAAATGGGTTAATGCAGGGCACCTGGGTGGCTCAGTGGCTTGAATGGCTGTCTTTGGTTCAGGTCATGATCCCAGGATCCTGGGATGGAGCCCCGCATCAGGCTCCCTGCTCAGCAGGAAGCCTTGCTCCTCCCTCTCCCTCTCCCCTGGCTTGTGTTCTCTCTCTGTCAAATAAAGAAATAAAATCTTAAAGAGAGAAAGAAAGAAAAGAAAGAAAAAGAAAGAAAGAATAAAAGAAATGAAATGGGTTAATGCTTGGAAGAAGAATTACCAATTTGATGAGTAGGAGGTCTGTGACCGCTACTTCAGGAACAATTTTTGTTTTGACTGGTCAGATAGCCTTGATTGAGTTGGGTAGTAAATCAGAAGTGGCATGAAAGTGCCTTCGTTAGTGTAAAGTAGGGGGAAGCAGGATCTAAGGAGCCTTACAAGATAGGAAGAGCTGAGGTTCTATAAGAATCTTATAGAAAAGTTTAAGGACTGAGGACAGGGTTTGAAGACTTAAGAAAGGGAATAGATTATGACATGTGATCTAGGGTGACTTCATTTATTTTTTCATACAGTGAATGTCTGCAGAAAGTGCTATGGTTCAGCATTGAACAGGAACTATATGGTCCCTGTCTTCATAGATCATATAGCCAGTGAGAAATCCTCATAACTGAAGAGTAACTATTCTGGAGTAGAGTGAAATACCATTTGCTATGGAGGCATAGGTTGTAGCATGGCAGTAAACTGATTTAGGCATTATGGAGAATATGAAGAGGCCAGAAGCTTAAGTTAGGTAATTGAAAGCCTGGCTTGGGGGAAAAATATTTTAAGCAGGAATGGAAGATTTGAAGGCTAAGACGTGGAGGAGAAATGGAAAGTTAAAAAAACAAAAATAAAACCAGAGAAATGTATGGGCTAAAACATAGAGTACAGAGGATAGTGTGGGCTGAAGCCAGAGAGATAAATATGGGTCTAATCATAGAGATCCTTGTAAACTGGGTGTAAGAACTTGGACGTTAGCCTGAGGACAGTGTCAAACCATTGAACTTAAATTTTGAGTAGGAGAGTGACACAATCAGGTTTTCATTTCAGAAATATCTAGGTGGTACTGGTATGAATAGATTAAAAGGAACAAGATTGGAATCAGTCGGAGAGCAGGAAGAGAGAGTGGGATCAAGTATATATGTACATTAATTTTAGAGATGGGAAAAGAGGACATAAAGATTTTTGTGTTAGCAAAAATTAGATGAATATGGAGAAGAAGATTCATCTTGATTGGGTAGATGTCTGAGTTATCTGTTGTGAGTAAGGGGCTTAGTTTATTTGACCAAATCTTAGTACAGAGTGAACTGTTTCTTAACCTAAGTTAAGAGATTTGATGTCTGCCTTGGACCACACTAGAGGCTTAGTAAAGAATTGTTGAATGGCTGAATGTTTCTGATTAAGTCACTTCTCTTGGTATGGCAGCTCCTTTGTTCTCATACCAGCTGACTCATCAATACCACTGGAATGTTACATGTTAGATACCTTGGGAGAATATGGAGAGATGGGTTGGGAATTAGAAACCGTAAAGAAAATTGGATTGGTCAGTATATTAGTTATCTATAACTTTGTGAATTACCTCCAAATGTAGAGGTTCAAAAGAACAAACATATTATTATCTCATACGTGTGGTTAGCCAGGAATCTGGTCATGGTCTGGCTGCGTGCCTCTGGTTCAAGGTCTCTCATGAGGCTACACAGCGTAGAGTGTCGATCAGGGCTGTGGTTCACCCATGTGGATTTGGGCAGGACTCATTGCCTTGAGGGTTGTTGGACCGAGGGCCTCAGTTCTTTGCAGATTGTTAGTTGGAGGCCTCCCTCACTTCTTGCCACATGGGCCTCTCCATAGGGCAGCTCACAACCCCATCACTTTCGCCATATTTCCTTTCCTTTCTTCC